>JAFIRS010004938.1:0-70281 GCA_018342105.1 Gonioctena quinquepunctata
TGATTGTGAGCCGAAATAGCTTAGTTGGTAGAGCGTTAGACTCATGATCTAGAGGGCCCTGGTTCGAGTCCAGGTTTCGTCATAATATTCAATGAAAATCTCACGGCAATAGAGTCAAATATAGTGACTGACTTGAATTCAGGTTTGGATATATAGGATTCAGCTCCATATCTACCCTCCCATTTTGTAATAAGTTTCACATTAGAATGTTTCACAATATTTATAACGGTTTTGCCGTAAAACCGTTGAAAATATTATGAAACATTCTAATGTGAAACTTATTACAAAATTATTTTTAGCTTTTTTCCTCAATTCCGTATTAAGATCAACCGAGTGGACTGATTGAATTGAAGAACTCTATGGTTTCTTTTTTTTTGAGAATATGACCGTTAGACAAAGCCTGTTCCAGATCAACATAATGAATGATTGTTTTTTTGAAGGGGTGTAGCGCACCATAGTTGGTTTTCAACGTTTGCAGAACTTATTCTTTTGTTTGATAGCAAAATTTGGCTGGGTTGGGTTAATTTGAAAGAATACACTCTACAATGTTTTACTTTCTTCTATATTCCAAACAATAATTTCCATTTTTCCACATCGATTATTCTTCATTCATCATCCATAATGTGATACGTTGACATGTGTCGCAGCGCTGCATTTTGGTTTTCCTATATCCCCATCTGAGAGAATTTTCAATGAAATAACATAATGATCTCCAACATCCTGTACATCCTGTACATGTATAGGAAACATACATTTCGTGATATTTTCTTGATCACACAGTTGCTCTGAAGATATACGTCTTATCTCTCCAACGGCCGGAACAATAATGAACCAATTGAACAGGGCAAAAGACTTAAATAATTTTTCACGAGCGCTTCCATATAGTAATACGAGATGGAAAAATGATGCTTTTCCCAAAAAAACACAAATCGGTAGGGTGTAAGGTTGAACGATAGTGACGCCACCTAGTGAGTAATACAAGAATTAAATTCCACCAAAAATGGAAAATATCCAACCTCTTTGTCATTGGGAAAAAAATTAAGAAATTCGGCTGGGTAAAATGTCTGAGATTGACTGTACTATGGAAATTTCGAATGATGATGTCATTATTGAACAGAAACATAAAACTGCGACGCAATTAATTTCTCAGAATCAGTGGCGAGACGTAATTCTCGGAATTGATTGTTTATTCAGGTGTTGGTGTTGGTCAGATATGGATTTCTGAGAAATTTGCTGACACCATTATCCAATTCTTGGAATTTTCCAATCGTTAACTTATTCCGAGAAGCAATAAAGATGGGGAATTCTTAGAATCGCCACGCTCAAACCGTGGGAATATTTTGTATAGTCAGGGTCAAATTATGATGCAATCATTTGCCGCGAAAAGCATATTCAAACCTATCAAACGTCAGCGTATGGAGAGACTGACGGCTATCGCATGAACATTTTTTCTCTGTTTACGATGAGCGGTTATATTTTTCTTTCTTTTCATATATGGTTGAGTCCCAGGCCCCCACGAATGCGTCAAACATCAGTGACATGCTCCCAGAGGCCTCCCAATATTGAACATTAGTGGAATTATTAACCTCAAACCGTAATTTTTCTATGGATGATTGGACCGCAATGCGGCTTTCTCACACGATAACCCCACATATCTCAGAGCTCCGTAGTAGTCCATCGAGACCGTTAAACATTCTAGTCGAGTCGGCCCCCATAACGGATATATAATGAAATTCTTAACCTAAAACCGTCATACTTCTTTCTTCTCTATGACTGCAAGCTCCAATACGGCCCCATATCCATGCCTTCATAACGTACGCCAGCTGTCTCAGACCTTAGTGGCAACCTCCAGAGGCTGCTGAATATCCTACAGGCGGAGGCTCCTCGGTCCCCATAACATAAGTTTTGCTCCGATTATGGGGCAAGTTGAGCTCTGTGAGGTATACATGTGGAATGATCTGTGAGTTTATCATGCATTATTTTTTTTGCGGAATAAAAATAGTAGTGTGAAGCTGAAGGAATAGGCTTTCATGTATTTTCATTAATTTTCCGAAATATGCTTTGAAATCAAAGTAAAAAAATTAAATGTGAAAACTGGTTCAACCATCCCCGGTCTCCCCTATAAGGTAGATAAGTGAAATTTCAACCATAAGACAATTATATACAGTATCCCATGCAATGATTGTGGAGAAATATATATATGGACGACGATTAATTTCATCACAACTGAAAAGTATTATAATTGTGGGTACGTTTTATGTATTACTAATATTCAACGATGTTTTGAAATTGTTGTTATGGATACGTTCACGATTATATTCCATAGTATTGTTACGGAAATGAGCAAAGTATGTCCATTCTCATCTTGCTATACAAATTCATCTGTTGGGAATTTCCGATGACGTCATGGGATCGTCGAGATTTTTCCAATAGCCAGATGACTCCAGAAACGACATTCTTAGAAATTCTAGAATGATATTTTGAATATATAAGCGGAGTACACGCGACAAACGAATAGTTTAATGAATTGAGGTTATCTGTGTGATTCATTCGAAGTTAGCACAGCACGATGTTTTATTGTGATTATTTTAGTGGCACAGTTCATTATTGTAAAGTATTTTGATGTGGAATGAATGAACCATATTTTTTCGAGTATTGTTTCAATAAAAAGGCAGACCCACTTTCGTTATGATATCACGTTATTGCCAAACGCGCATGCTCTCAGAGTGGGAGTGATTCTGAGAAAGGAAAAATACAGACTTCGAACAATCAGGAAAAATAATATATTCCTCTATAATATTAAGAAAAAATCAAAACATTGGTATGAAGGAAACAAGGAAACGATCTCGAATGTGAGGGACCTGTTGGTATGTTTCGTACAAAACAATGCAAGACTGAGGTCTAAGTGGAGTTGCGTGCTTCAAGAGAAAAAAAAAATGGACGAAGGCCAAAAAAGGTTAACTTTTTACAGGAGAAAAAATTCAACATTTGGAAATTATGGAAATGTATATCAAACTCCGTCCCGCCGTACTACATCTTCGCGAATGTTTTGGGGAAATCATAATGGAAAACATAGTACCTACTCATGAAGAGGGTGAGGGTATGATAGAGAAATTCCTTGTGAAAGTTGCTGGATATTGAAGCGTAGTTCGGCTAAATTTTTAGACAACAAAGATGTTGATAGAAAAATCGAATTAAACGGTTTTCTTCACATAAAAGATTCAATATATATTGAACCAGAAAATGGTAGATCTCAGGTGAAAAACAACTACTTTCCTAGCAAATACCACGCAGAACGTTGAATGATATTCACCTGGAAATCCATGCATACCTCTATATAAATGGACATTGAATGCAAATGTTTCTTTCTGATGAGCTCGATTATGTTTAATTTATGTCGTTTTCACCTAACAATCCGCATACCGGTTTCAGGCTTTCTTGGCCCTCATCAGTACGGAGTAGTCAACCAGCCGAAGGTCCGAAGAGCTCTGGCTGAAGCGAGACACAACATAACCAAAACCATCATCGAGTCTATAACAATTATGGGTACGCCGGAAAAGAAAATTTTTAAGTGGCGGTACCTAGTGACAGAAAGAAACACTCCGAAAATCTCCCACCTCGATAGTTTTCTGAATAAAAGATTCCTTCTCAGTAGCAGTGGCAAGCCCGACTAGCATAACATGAAAGAGAAACGCCATGTGAAGTGAAATAAATAGAAAAATCGAATTTAACGGTTTTCTTCACATAAAAGATTCAATATAAATTGAACCAGAAAATGGTAGAACTCAGGTGAAAAACAACCACTTCCCTAGCAAATACCACGCAGAACGTTGAATGATATTCACCTGAGAATCCATGCATACCTCCATATAAATGGACATTGAATGCAAATGTTTCTTTCTGATAAGCTCGATTATGTTTAATTCATGTCGTGTTCACCTAACAATCCGCATACCGGTTTCAGGCTTTCTTGGCCTTCATCAGTACGGAGTAGTCAACCAGCCAAAGGTCCGAAGAGCTCTGGCTGAAGCGAGACACAACATAACCAAAATCATCATCGAGTCTATAACCCCTATAGGTACGCCGGAAAAAAAAACTTTTAAGTGGCGGTACCTAGTGACAGGAAAAAACACTCCGAAAATCTCCCACCTCGATAGGTTTCTAAATAAAAAATTCCTTCTCAGTAGGAGTGGCAAGCCCGACTAGCATATAGTGAAAGATAAACGCCATGTGAAGTGGAATAAATAGAAAAATCGAATTAAACGGTTTTCTTCACATGAAAGATTCCATATAAATTGAACCAGAAAATGGTAGATCCCAGGTGAGAAACAACTACTTTCCTAGCGAATACCACGCAGAACGTTGAATGATATTCACCTGAAAACCCATGCATATCTCCATATAAATGGACATTGAATGCATATGTTTCTTTCTGATAAGTTCGAGTATGTTCAATTTATGTCGTGTTCAACTAACAATCCGCATACCGGTTTCAGGTTTTCTTGGCCCTCATCAGTACGGAGTAGTCAACCAGCCAAAGGTCGGAAGAGTTCTGGCTGAAGGGAGACACAACATAACCAAAACCATCATCGAGTCTATAACCCCTATAGGTACGCCGGAAAAGAAAACATTTAAGTGGCGGTACCTAGTGACAGGAAAAAACACTCCGAAAATCTCCCACCTCGATAGGTTTCTAAATAAAAAATTCCTTCTCAGTAGGAGTGGCAAGCCCGACTAGCATATAGTGAAAGATAAGCGCCATGTGAAGTGGAATAAATAGAAAAATCGAATTAAACGGTTTTCTTCACATGAAAGATTCCATATAAATTGAACCAGAAAATGGTAGATCCCAGGTGAGAAACAACTACTTTCCTAGCGAATACCACGCAGAACGTTGAATGATATTCACCTGAAAATCCATGCATATCTCCATATAAATGGACATTGAATGCATATGTTTCTTTCTGATAAGTTCGAGTATGTTCAATTTATGTCGTGTTCAACTAACAATCCGCATACCGGTTTCAGGTTTTCTTGGCCCTCATCAGTACGGAGTAGTCAACCAGCCAAAGGTCCGAAGAGTTCTGGCTGAAGGGAGACACAACATAACCAAAACCATCATCGAGTCTATAACACCTATAGGTAAGGTACGCCGGAAAAGAAAACTTTTAAGTGGCGGTACCTAGTGACAGAAAGAAACACTCCGAAAATCTCCCACTTCGATAGGTTTCTAAATAAAAGATTCCTTCTCAGTAGGAGTGGCAAGCCCGACCAGCATATAGTGAAAGATAAACGCCATGTGAAGTGGAATAAATAGAAAAATCGAATTGAACGGTTTTCTTTACATAAAAGATTCAATATAAATTGAACCAGAAAATGGTAGATCTCAGGTGAAAAACAACTACTCTCCTAGCAAATACCACGCAGAACGTTGAAATTCACCTGAAAATCCATGCATACCCCATATAAATGGACATTGAATGCAAATGTTTCTTTCTGATGAGCTCGATTATGTTTAATTTATGTCGTGTTCACCTAACAATCCGCATACCGGTTTCAGGCTTTCTTGGCCCTCATCAGTACGGAGTAGTCAACCAGTCAAAGGTCCGGAAAGCTCTGGCTGAAGCGAGACACAACATAACCAAAACCATCATCGAGTCTATAACACCTATAGGTACGCCGGAAAAGAAAACTTTCAAGTGGCGGTACCCAGTGACAGAAAGAAACTCTCCAAAAATCTCCCACCACGATAGGTTTCTGAATGAAAGATTCCTTCTCAGTAGGAGTGGCAAGCTCGACTAGCATATAGTGAAAGATAAACGCCATGTGAAGTGGAATAAATAGAAAAATCGAATTAAACGGTTTTCTTCACATAAAAGATTCAATATAAATTGAACCAGAAAATGGTAGATCTCAGGTGAAAAACAACTACTTTCCTAGCAAATACCACGCAGAACGTTGAATGATATTCACCTGAAAATCCATGCATACCTCCATATAAATGGACATTGAATGCAAATGTTTCTTTCTGATAAGCTCGATTATGTTTAATTCATGTCGTGTTCACCTAACAATCGGCATACCGGTTTCAGGCTTTCTTGGCCCTCATCAGTACGGAGTAGTCAACCAGTCGAAGGTCCGAAGAGCTCTGGCTGAAGCGAGACACAACATAACCAAAACCATCATCGAGTCTATAACACCTATAGGTACGCCGGAAAAGAAAACTTTCAAGTGGCGGTACCCAGTGACAGGAAGAAACACTCCAGAAATCTCCCACCACGATAGGTTTCAGAATGAAAGATTGCTTCTCAGTAGAAGTGGCAAGCTCGACTAGCATATAGTGAAAGATAAACGCCATGTGAAGTGGAATAAATAGAAAAATCGAATTAAACGGTTTTCTTCACATAAAAGATTCAATATAAATTGAACCAGAAAATGGTAGATCTCAGGTGAAAAACAACTACTTTCCTAGCAAATACCACGCAGAACGTTGAATGATATTCAACTGAAAATCCATGCATACCTCCATATAAATGGACATTGAATGCAAATGTTTCTTTCTGATAAGCTCGATTATGTTTAATTTATGTCGTGTTCACCTAACAATCGGCATACCGGTTTCAGGCTTTCTTGGCCCTCATCAGTACGGAGTAGTCAACCAGTCAAAGGTCCGAAGAGCTCTGGCTGAAGCGAGACACAACATAACCAAAACCATCATCGAGTCTATAACACCTATAGGTACGCCAGAAAAGAAAACTTTCAAGTGGCGGTACCTAGTGATAGAAAAAAACACTCCGAAATCTCCCACCTCGATAGGTTTCTAAATGAAAGATTCCTTCTTAGTGGGAGTGGCAAGCCCGACTAGCATATAGTGAAAGATAATCGCCATGTGAAGTGGAATAAATAGAAAAAACCGAATTAAACAGTTTCCTTCACATAAAAGATTCAATATAAATTGAACCAGAAAATGGTAGATCTCAGATGAAAAACAACTACTTTCCTAGCAAATACCACGCAGAACGTTGAATGATATTCACCTGAAAATCCATGCATACCTCCATATAAATAGACATTGAATGCAAATGTTTCATTCTGATAAGCTCGATTATGTTTAATTCATGTCGTGTTCACCTAACAATCCGCATACCGGTTTCAGGCTTTCTTGGCCCTCATCAGTACGGAGTAGTCAACCAGCCAAAGGTCCGAAGAGCTCTGGCTGAAGCGAGACACAACATAACCAAAATCATCATCGAGTCTATAACCCCTATAGGTACGCCGGAAAAAAAAACTTTTAAGTGGCGGTACCTAGTGACAGGAAAAAACACTCCGAAAATCTCCCACCTCGATAGGTTTCTAAATAAAAAATTCCTTCTCAGTAGGAGTGGCAAGCCCGACTAGCATATAGTGAAAGATAAACGCCATGTGAAGTGGAATAAATAGAAAAATCGAATTAAACGGTTTTCTTCACATGAAAGATTCCATATAAATTGAACCAGAAAATGGTAGATCCCAGGTGAGAAACAACTACTTTCCTAGCGAATACCACGCAGAACGTTGAATGATATTCACCTGAAAACCCATGCATATCTCCATATAAATGGACATTGAATGCATATGTTTCTTTCTGATAAGTTCGAGTATGTTCAATTTATGTCGTGTTCAACTAACAATCCGCATACCGGTTTCAGGTTTTCTTGGCCCTCATCAGTACGGAGTAGTCAACCAGCCAAAGGTCGGAAGAGTTCTGGCTGAAGGGAGACACAACATAACCAAAACCATCATCGAGTCTATAACCCCTATAGGTACGCCGGAAAAGAAAACATTTCAAGTGGCGGTACCTAGTGATGGCAAGATTCAATATAAATTGAACCAGAAAATGGTAGATCTCAGATGAAAAACAACTCATATAGTGAAGATAATCGCCATGTGAAGTGGAATAAATAGAAAAAACCGAATTAAACAGTTTCCTTCACATAAAAGATTCAATATAAATTGAACCAGAAAATGGTAGATCTCAGATGAAAAACAACTACTTTCCTAGCAAATACCACGCAGAACGTTGAATGATATTCACCTGAAAATCCATGCATACCTCCATATAAATAGACATTGAATGCAAATGTTTCATTCTGATGAGCTCGATTATGTTTAATTTATGTCGTGTTTACCTAACAATCCGCATACCGGTTTCAGGCTTTCTTGGCCCTCATCAGTACGGAGTAGTCAACCAGCCAAAGGTCTGAAGAGCTCTGGCTGAAGGTAGACACAATATAACCAAAACCATCATCGAGTCTATAACACCTACAGGTACGCCATAAAAGAAAACTTTTAAGTGGTGGTACCTAGTGACAGAAAGAAACACTCCGAGAATCTCCCAGCTCGGTAGGTTTCTAAATAAAAGATTTCTTCTCAGTAGGAATGGCAAGCCCGACTAGCATATAGTGAAAGATAAACGCCATGTGAAGTGGAATAAATAGAAAAATCGAATTAAACGGTTTTCTTCACATAAAAGATTCAATATAAATTGAACCAGAAAATGCTAGATCTCAGGTGAAATACAACTACTTTCCTAGCAAATACCACGCAGAACGTTGAATGATATTCACCTGAAAATCCATGCATACCTCCATATAAATGGACATTGAATGCAAATGTTTCTTTCTGATAAGCTCTATTATGTATAATTTATGTCGTGTTCACCTAACAATCCGCATACCGGTTTCAGGCTTTCTTGGCCCTCATCAGTATGGAGTTAAAAGTTTTATTTTCCGGCGTACCTACAGGTGTTATAGACTCGATGATGGTTTTGGTTATGTTGTGTCTCGCTTCAGCCAGAGCTCTTCGGACCTCTGGCTGGTTGACTACTCCGTACTGATAAGGGCCAAGGAAGCCTGAAACCGGTATGCGGATTGTTAGGTGAACACGACATAAATTAAACATAATCGAGCTTATCAGAAAAAAACATTTGCATTCAATGTCCATTTATATGGAGGTATGCATGGATTTTCAGGTGAATATCATTCAACTTTCTGCGTGGTATTTGCTAGGAAAGTAGTTGTTTTTCACCTGAGATCTACCATTTTCTTGTTCAATTTATATTGAATCTTTTATGTGAAGAAAACCGTTCATTTCGATTTTTCTATTTATTCCACTTCACATGGCGTTTATCTTTCACTATATGCTAGTCGGGCTCGCCACTCCTACTGAGAAGAAAACCGTTCGCCTTAGGTGTTATAGACTCGATGATGGTTTTGGTTGTATTTAGAAACCATCGGGGGGAGATTTCGGAGTGTTCTTTCTGTCACCAGGTACCGCCACTTAAAAGTTTTCTTTTCCGACGTACCTATAGGTGTTATAGACTCGATGATGGTTTTGGTTATGTTGTGTCTCGCTTCAGCCAGAGCTCTTCGGACCCTTGGCTGGTTGACTACTCCGTACTGATGAGGGCCAAGGAAGCCTGAAACCGGTAGGCGGATTGTAAGGTGAACACGACATAAATTAAACATAATCGAGCTTATCAGAAAGAAACATTTGTATTCAATGTCCATTTATATGGAGGTATGCATGGATTTTCAGGTGAATATCATTCAACGTTCTGCGTGGTATTTGCTAGGGAAGTAGTTGTTTTTCACCTGAGATCTACCATTTTGTGGTTTAATTTAAATTGAATCTTTTATGTGAAGAAAACCGTTTAATTCGATTTTTCTATTTATTCCACTTCACATGGCGTTTTTCTTTCAAAGATGTTGATGTTTCAAAATTGGAGCGACATGGTGGCTGATAATCTTCGGCTGGAGCCAAAAGTTGTGTCGGGGATCGTATCCAAAACAATACTGAGTTTGCCGAAAATAGTTCACACAGCAATAAACCATTTGTCAGTAATGATCCAAATCATCATGTTTCTTGTCCCACATTTTCTCTTAATACAGTTGATACAAGTGGTACCAATAATGAGTTTACTTCTCCCATTACCATTATTAATTGTAATGACTATACATTCAATTTCATCATTGCTCAATGAATAATATTGTAGTTTTTTTCAATAAAAATATCTAAAGAGAATGCTGACTTTCAGCTAAACAGTAAGTGAATCACATACCGCCGCGTTATCTCTAGCAACGAGTGAACAAAACTACCAGCTCTAAATATTGATGAGGGAAATAATTGAGAATAGCATAGTCACAAGAAAGTATTGAATATTTTTTCATGAAAAACTGATCGAAATGAAGCACCTAAAATACTTAAATATCGTTATTTCATTGGCAATAATGAAAATGAACAGAGTCCACTGGTAGTTCTGAAGATGTCATGATCCTGATGTTCAATAACCACATCAAAAGAATTTGATAAATGGCCGTCACCAAAGATGTCATGCTCCAGATGTTCGATAACCGCCATTGAAAGATTATTCGAGAAGACAAACAACCGTTACCGATGATGTTATGCACTAGATGTTTTGGTCGTCCAATATGAGCAGGTAACACAAAACAGGCGAGTCAGTCAATTAGTCAGTCTTGTGAATATTGATGTACAAAGAAACAAAGTACACAGGAAGAAATATTGGACCTGAAATTGATGACCACTAATGATTGACTGCATAATCTTCGTCCCAACGTATATTTCCTTGAGGCAATGACCAAACATAATGAAATTCAGTCCATTTTTGTGATTTAATAATCAACGAAATCATTACAATGAAGTAACCATGTCCATCACAATAACGTGATTTCATGATTAATGCTTTGTTAAAATCATTTCCACAATGAAAATTTGCCTTATAACAAGGAAACAAATGCTTTGAGCAAACGAACATGATGTCGTTGATACTATGTACCAATAATCATCACACTCCCTAGAAATAATACATCAGTATATGGTTCAAAGCTCGATGGTGATGGCCTCAGTACAATGACATCATTATTTCAACGCTTGGAAATATAAGCCATTACACCCATTCATTGATATCAGTACTCAATTTTTCTCAACATCACCCTTTGTACTTGGTGTTGTTGTCAATGTCCGAGTGCTGAGATTCAATTCCACCACTCCACTTCCCCCATCCCAAACGACGCTCCAACCAATCAACCTCCAATTTAATATAAATGTTTGGCATCGCAGTGTGAAGGGTTCTGGGAACTGTCCTTACTCTGACTTGGGTACTCAAAGTCGCGAATACATCGACAATCGTTGTTTCACGGGAATTTATATCAGTTATAGAAGTTTTGAGTGTTGAGTGTCACATGTGAGATATTTGTGTCTGCTGGTGAAAAATCATTTTAGGAGATTTATTACCATTTGAATCGAAATTTTTCAATGATCTTACCTCGCCTCATGTGAGCTTGTCAAAAGCAATGACAATTCTACAATTTCACTATTCAAGTAGGTAAACGTACTAAATAGTGAGAATGTATGGGTCGATCTGCCTCTTTTTCGCATATCGTAAAATAATTCAGATATTTTGAACATAGTAGACTCTTCATGCCAATTATAATAACACGAATTGATTCGTTTTCCAGATGGACGAGATGCAGAAGTTCTGTCGGCCCTTCACGGGTTTTCAGTGCTCCATAAAGTTATTGAAAAGGACATACATGAAAAATCGCGAAAGACCAAGTTCTCCAAACGTGATTCAGAGTTACCATTTTTGTATAGAGGCAAAACCATCCAAGAAGCAGAGGACCGGATAAATTTCCTGCAATCCAAGAAGTCGTCGATTCTGATTTTCATTTTTGCCATTAGAGAATATATCACAAAAATCGAAGAAATCCATAGTTACTTTGATAGAATTCAATATAAATTTTTCAATATGATAAGGCAGTGGTTATCTGTTCATATTTTTTTTACTTGAATGTTCCTGAGGAATCATGTTTTGGTCCTTTATAGAAATTTAAAATCAAGCAACTCTCACTCAAAAAAACACATTTTGTGTGAATATCTGGAGAAAACTCATAGTATTCCTGAATAAAAATCTATATGAAGATCTATATTAACTACATGAAACAAAAGTTTTATGGGAAAATATATTTTTTTTACAAAATGAAATTATATTCTTTATTCAAGCGAGGAAATCATAGTTGAAATAAGTAGATTATCTTTGGAGATATGAATTCATTTCTTATTGCAGAATTCTAGACACCGAAATTTTCTCATGTTATGATTGGGGTGCGAAATTCGAAACTGGGGATTTCTCTTCGCAAATGAATGAGTGTTGCCCCCGATATCTTTATGTGAAACTCAGTACAATATTTTCGTATATTGGGTGCTCTACTCTGATATCAATCACATGATTTTCTCTGTTTTTGTTCATGATATCGCATTTTTTTAAGTTCGGTAAATAATTTTGAAATGGAATTTTGATCATTTTTCAGTATCTTCGAGGATAAGTACCCTTGAATGCCACTATGGCAACTGACATGTTACTTCATTATTAAAATAGTGCTGTCTAAATATAATAACATTGTTCTATATTGCATATCAATGGGAACTTACAAAATAAAACAAAATTTCAATCTTTCAGCTTCAATACCGCCTATCTGATTGGGAAAGAGCTATTCATTCTCCAAGAGAAATCCTCCGTTTGTTTTGCACCCTAGTTATGAAACACCCTGTATTTTAAGGCGCCCAGGATAATGTTATGCAGCCAGTAATAAATGTCCTCAAGCATAACGATAATGTTTTTGAACATTGAATGAATGTTTATTGGTGATCAAAAAATGAACTCTCATTAATAGAATATGCCTTTGAATCATAGTAATGAGAAATAAAGTTGGTTGGTTAATGCACAAAAAACATTAATGTTGATACACTCTTGTCATTGAAATATTCATTGTAGGCCATGAGAGGATGTCCCTAATCGTTGAAATAATTCTATTTAACATTGTACCAATGCCAATTGGGGATTAAACAAGAAACTTTTGGCGATAAACTACATGTTTTGATAATTAGTATGAGAAATAAAATTTATTGGTTAATGTAAAGAATATACGTGGTCTTTGAGTAATGTCCTCATAGTTAATATATGAACACCTCTTCATCAGGCAATCAACAACTGCACATTATAGTGATCACATAGGGCTTCGGTTGAAAAATAATATCCAAATACATTGTCGTTATGCTTTTTTCATTACAATCAGGTGACTTTTTCGTTCTGTGTAGTTCAAAGTGAATTATATTTGAGTTGTAAACAAGTATTTTATTGTCAGAGTGTTGAATTTATTGGGCTATTTTTGAACCCAAGTTTCGTAACAATAATATAAATAGTGCGATAGATTAGTATCCAGTTCAACCCTTATATCTATGGAAATCTGTCCTAGTTATTTTAATTGATTTCCTTTGGTTTTGAATCAAATACTCGATCGATCAATTGAATTAATATGATTTGATGAGGTTGATACGTGTGGATATATAGACACAGAATAATGTGTTTTTAGTTACATTTTTCGGAAGGTCAAAATTGTTCTTTGTCTAAAACACCTGAAAAATTCAGAGAGGGCAACCAAATCAAAATTTATATGAATCAAGAGGGGCAAATTCAGTGCTGCAGGGTGTATGTGTTTCAAAATATATGAGATATTACCCGCAGAAAAGGTAATCTTATATTCAATCACCCTATGAGTAAAATTTTTCGTGAATGAGAGTCATGGACATCCCTAACCCATGAAACATTGTCATATTCCATTTTAATTTTAATGAGATTAGTGATCTTTCATGAACATATAATATTCAAAAAGGTTGTTGGCATTTGGGAGGTGATCCAAATACCAACACCAACACTGAAAAAGGAAGAAGTAAGAAAATGAAAATTCCCTGGATTGATTTGAATGAAACAAGATGTTCATAGAATCAGACGTAGATCATCTGAGACTGAAAGATAAACGTTTGTCACTATCTTCCATCGTTCAAGATAACCTCTTGTGAGATATTCATGTTGAAAATCGAAACACCCTCAATTGAATATTGAAGGGAAATATTTTCCTGTGAATTGAGAAATCCACGATAAAAATCAAGTGTTTTTTTATGAATGTCTAACAGAAAGAAACTACTTTCCCCGCTGAGACCACGGTGGACATTGACCCTGATAGATATTCTGAAAGTACCCTAACTCAAAAAAAAAAATCAGAAGAAAATTTGCATTCTTATTCAGATAGTTTTTTGATTTTCTATTCCAGTCTTAATTAGGAACTCATATAGATCATTGAAGCAAAAAATAATGTTCTCCAACAGAAAGTACTCACCAGATTTTTTGTTTTGAGTTAGGGTCCTTTCAGAATATCTATCAGATGTGGTTCAATGTTTAGCGTAGCTTTTGCCGGGAAAGTAGTCATCTTCTGTTAGACAATCAAAAAGAACAACTTTTATAGTGGATATTTCAATTCACAGAAAAATATTTCCATTCAATATTCAATAATGTTTCCCTTTTCAATATGCATACCACACAAGAGGTTATCTCCAACGATAGAAGATAGTGACTATAGTATATCTTTCAGTCGCAGATGATTCCACATCTGATTTTATGAAAATCCTGTTCATATTCTCCAACAAATCAATCAATCATACCCCATGACAGGTTTCATTGTCAAAAAAACACTAATTTCAAAGTGTCTCTCCAAAAGAAATATTTCTAAACTTTTTCCATATTTGCAAAGTGAGATTACTTCTACAAAATGTGTTTCCAATTTCTTCCGGTATTTCTGATGATCGTGGAAGCGTGAAATAGATTTTAGTCGAAAAAAATGTATTGACGACCTAGTGGATGCGATGCCCTTCACGTCAATGTTACAAATGATTTCTGGTGAGTACTGTCTTTTGGAAAACATTCTTCTTTTCCTCATTTATCTATATGAGTTCTTGATTGAGTCTGGAATAGAAAATCGAATAAGTATCTCATTAAAAATGCAAATTTTAAATTTCATATTTTTTCTTTCGAGTTAGGGTCTTTTCAGAATATCTAACAAATGTAGTTCGATGTCCAGCGTGGCTTTAGCCAGGAAAGTAGTTGTTTACAAATGAACATTTTTAAAAAATAACTTTATTTTCATCGTGGATCATTCAATTCACGGAAAAATATTTCTATACAATATTCAATTGAGAATGTTTCCCTTTTCAACATGAACACCCCACAAAAGGTTATCTTGAACGATGGAAGATAGTGACTAAAGTTTATCTTTCAGTCGCAGATGATTCCACATCTGATTTTATTAACATCCTGTTCATATCTTCAAAAAAATCAATCAATTATACCCTATGACAGGTTTAAATGTCAAAAAAACACAAATTCCATAGTGTATCTCCAAAAGAAATATTTTCAACATTTTTCAGTCTTTGCAAGGTGAGATTGCTTCTTTAAAATATGTTGCGTGTTTTCTGTGGTCTTTCTGATGATCGTGGAAGCGTGAAATAGATTTTCTTCGACCAAAATGTATTGAAGACCTAGTGGATGCGATGCCTCTCTTGCGTCAATGTTACAAATAATTTCTGGTGAGTGCTCCCTTTTGAAAAACATTATTTTTTGCCTCATTCATCTATATGAGTTCTCAATTGGGATTGGAATAGAAGATCAAATATCTATCTGAATGAAAATGCAAATTTTTTATTTCAGATAATTTATTTCTAGTAAGGGTCCTTCCAGAATATCTATCAGATGTAGTCCAATGATCTCCATTTCGGTCATATAGTTGTTTTTTTGATACTATAGAGAGAATTAGTTTCGAGCTTCATGCAGATATTATAATAATGGGCGATTTCAATAGTCCGCGAGTTAAAGAACTTGTTGAAATTAATGACTTATCTAATGTAGAAATGGCATATATTCAGTTCCTAGTATTATTCGGTTTGCAACAATTTAATACCTCAGAAAACTGTAGAAATAGAATTCTTGATTTAGTTTTATCTAACGAAACAGTTGAAGTAGAGAGGTGCGATTTTCCCGTAGTCCGAGAAAACAGAGATCACCCCGCTCTTTACTCAAACATGTTCCTAGTGAAACGAAACATAACAAAACATTCAACTCGCAGTATAATTTTACTAAGGCAGATTTTGAAAAAATGTATAATCTTTTCCGTCAGGTTAGTTGGGATGAAATAACTTCTTGTGAAGATGTCAACGTTATATTAGGTATTTTCTATGAATATGTATATGAAATTTTTGATGAGTGTGTTCCCAAAGCTAAGTATAAAAAAAGAACATTTCCCCCTTGGTTCACTCGAAACATAATATCAGATATAAGGAAAAAATACTATTCCAGGCGACAATTCAAAAAAACTAAGAATGATAATTACAGACAGATATTTGTTAGTTTAAGATCCAAAATTAAACGTGATATCAGGAAGGCACACTTAGAGTATGTTGAATCTATGGAAGGTTGTATAAAAAAAGATCCCCAACAATTTTTGAAATATGTGAAATCTGTAAAAAAAAAACTGTGACACTGTAAGTGGCGCAATGATCTACAACGGCACTTCCACTACAGACAATACCGAAAGAACGAATGCATTCGCAGATTATTTCAAAAGTGTATATTCTCTTGATGAGGATAAATATGAACGGGTAATTTAGAGATCAATCGAAATATCACGAATAATTTTCGAATAGAAGCCATACCTGATGAAGAAATATTGGCTGCCATAAAACGTTTGAAACCCAAAAAGTCACTAGGACCAGATAATATTCCGGCTTTCATAATAAAAGGATTTGTTGAATTTTTCCTAAAGCCCCTAAAAATTGTATTCAACATTATAATCAATACCAAGTTATATCCAGAATTATGGAAACTAAGCAAAGTCTTCCCCATATTGAAATATGGTGATAAAAATCAAATAACGAATTACCTACCCAGCAAGGTATTTGAGTCAATTTTATATCTGTAAATGGTAAAATTCCTCGGGCCTAATTAATCGAATAATCAACATGGCTTCACAATGAAAAAATCGACAGTTACCAACCTTATTCAATTTTCTCAAAGTGCAAATGAAGTGGTAGACCTTGCTGGACAACTAGATGTTATAGAGAAAGAGAGAGAGAGAGAGAGAGAGAATATATGTTTATTGTACATAAGAAAAAATCTTGTTGACAAACACATGAATAAAAATTCACAGTATGCGGATGAACATAAGTCACTGTCAAAAATTGATAACCACGTCACAGGATAAAAACAAATATAAAAACAAATGGTGAGACTTAATTAAATACTTTCACAAAAACATTAAAAAGTTTGAACAAAATTAACAATATGAACAAATGTAAACATTAACTAGGTGTATCATCATAGAATTCAATCAAGCTGTAGTAGGCCTTATCACTAAGTAAAGTTTTTAGTTTGTATCTAAAAAAATATATACCGACTTTCCAAAAGCATTCGACAAGGTCGACCACGACATTTTGCTCAATAATTTCTGTAAACTAGGATTTTCAATTGAAATTTTAGAACTATGCGCGTCTTATTTAAAGGGCCGCAAACAATATGTGGTATTCAAGGGGGGTTGTTCGGAAAAATTTATTACTCGCTCAGGTGTACCCCAGGGCTCCAACTTGGGTCCATTTTTCTTTTTATGCTTGATAAACACATTGCCAAACTGTATAAGGTCATCAGAATGCTAGATTTTCGCAGATGATTTTGAGTTATATAGAAAGATAAATCAAATCGATTATTGTAATACTCTACAAGAAGATCTGGAAGCAGTAGCAACCTGGTCAGAAAATAACAGACTACCTCTAAATATAGGAAAATGTTTTTCAGTGTCTTTTTCAAGGAAAAAAAATATTCAATTCGAATATACTATAAACAATAATATTCTCGTGATAAAAATGTTGTGAAAGACCTAGGTGTTTACTTTGATAGAGAACTCAATTTCAATCATCATGTGATAACAATAATCAATAGAAAGTATAAGATATTCGTAATTAGGAACTCCTGTAGATTCACGGATATAAAAACATTGATAATGGTATACAACACTTACGTCAGGAGCATTCTGGAATACGCCTCTATCGTCTGGTCACCGTACTACAAAAAATACGAAAATGAATTCGAAAAAATTCAAAAAAAAATCCTCAGATATCTCTACTTTTAAAAAACAGGAACTTACTACTTTGATATACTTTACGTGACTCTTTTGAGAGAATTTAATCTCATCAAACTTGAGCACAGGCGATAAATTGCTTCTGCACTATTTATGTACAAATTACTCAATGATGAAATCAATTTCACGTATTTCTAAGGAAAATTAATTTACTCGCAATCTAATTATAATTCACAGAACCCACATCTCTATTCGTTCTCCCTAAAGCTTACACTAATCTTGGCAAAAATGCACCTCTCTATAGACTGTGCAAAGTTACAAATGATTTAGATCCCACCATAGTATCCAAAAATCCTTCTGTTTTCAGAAATGAAATCTTTTTACGTTATCACAGATCGTTAACGTGAAAATGATATTGAGCAATCGAAACGAAAACATGCATATCAAGGTAAAAACGCACCTCTCTACAAACTAATGACAAACTAATGTTGGAATTAATTTAGATTAATTCAATTTGGATTATTTTCTTCTCCTTCAGTTGATAACTATATATAATGTGTATGGCTATATATTTATATATATATATATAAATAGACATTCTTCATTTGTCAATCACATATTAAAAAATTGTATAATGATAATATTCACTCTCAGAAACTGCTAATATAATGGAATAATTTTGTATATTATTATATTGTTATTAGGTTCTGTAGCTCACTTAATTCATTAATAGTTGAAATTGTAATCAATTAATGGAATGTATTTTCTGTGGATTACATATGAATAAAATAAAATAAATAAAATAAATGACCAGCGTGGCTTCAGCCAGGAAAGTTATTGTTTGCTGTGAGACTTTCACGAAAAATAACTTAATTTTTATCATAGATTTTTCAATTTACAGAAGAATATTCCTATTCGATATTCAATTGAGAATGTTTCCCTTTTCGAAAATTCCCTAGCTTTCCCAACACAAATGTCATAAACACTCCTAACAACGTGTTGAAAGTAGACTGTTATCAAAAACCAACTTTTTTAGAGAGGTTCTTCAACTATATCATAATTTTCAGTATATAATAAACATCTTTAGATACTTGAAAACAAGAGCGCTAAAAATTTGAAACCCAGAATCTATTGTTGAGAACAATTAAAGCATTCTCCATCACTAATGAAAAAATCCTGCATAATAACAAACCTTCTAACACAACTAATTATTTGACAAAAATCACGAAATACCGTATGTAAGACTGAAAAAATTCTAAAATCGCATTCTCAATGAACGATAACTTCGTTAGTAAACATTTTTTCAACGCCAAACAACAAAAACTCTCATTGATCACGATCGAACGTCGTCTATTGATCAACTGTATAAATTGTACCAAATTAGTTGCGTCGAAAAGATCTAGCCTGCAGTCCACATCGTTCAAACTCTGACAGACTTGGCTACTAACGCACAGATCTGCTCCATCACTGGCTACCATATGAAGGTGCGATCTGTCTGTTGATGGTTAATGTCGGATTTGTCCCTCAGCAGATCAGTTCCGCGGGCGTGTACTGGCAGATCTGGACTGCAGGCCGCATCTCTCGAAAAATCCGTTCGTCTGGGTCCAGCTAATAAACTCATTTCATGAAAAATCGTAAAATAAGCATCTAACTAGTGTACTAATTGTGGCGATTATTGATCGAGATATTTCAACCCGAGAGCGAAGCGAGCGTGTTCATGTTCGAGATCATCAATCGCCAATATACGAGTTGATCACAAAAAATTTCCATCGACCTTGTTCCTGGGGTCCGATATCCATGTCCTTCAACTACGAGGAAACTTAGAATATTTGGTTTTGAATATACTTCAATTTGACAGAGCAAACGTAATATGATTTGTTATTTGAATAATATTCGAATTAGTGAATGTTTTTTTGCCTATACCACAATGATGCATTGATGGAGAAATAGACCATTTACAGGATAGTAATGGTCGATTTCGGTGTATGTTCAGCTGCATACTATAATAGAAAGTAGAATAAACAGACTCGTTGATACGAGGTCGCCAGAACATAAATATTTAAAATTCTATAAGAAAGATCAAACTAGCAGAAAGTTGACAATGTTCAAAATATATAGCTGTATTGTGGACTGCCTAACGAGTAGTAATTGACCGATCGAAATGCGTTAATATAGTTATATCTTAGTACACATATCACTCTAGAGTGATATTTTACTTCTTATCCCTAGGGTGATATTTGTCATTGTAGAAGTAAGTAAATAGTGTGCTATTTGTCATTATCGCATGTGGTCGTAGAGAATTTTTGTTTTCCTGGAACCCTCTTCAAAGGCAATATTCAGGAATGTTCTCGATACAATATGAATAATATAATCAGAAAATTGATTTGTTGAAAATATAAACAGGATGTTCATAAAATCAGATGTGGAATCATCTGCGACTGAAAGATAAACTTTAGTCACTATCTTCCATCGTCAAGTTTTGATAATTTTTTGAAACCATATGAAATCGAAAATCATGAGAAGGATTGACAACAATCAAACAAACAAGATGTTAACAAGTTCTTACCTGAAGTTCCGGAAAACAAGCTTTTTCACTATTGAACTTCGTTGTTGTCACCTAAAATATTACACACGCAATCAATATAGTTGTTTCTTAATACTTTCATGTCTAATTTAGATATTCCGCATGAATAAACAACAGATGCATTTTAAATAATTTCGAATAACACTGAATACACGAAATACCTGAACAGACGCTTGTGAACAAGGCGAAGGGCGTGGTCAGCAAAATTGTTTTGAACATCAAAGCACACCATGTTCTAGACGAATAATGAAGTATGCTTCGCATAGATTTCAGTTACTCAATTCTAGCGATGGAGATTTTGTGATGTTGAATACTCGAGGAGAATTATACAATGGATATTTCAAACAAAATGCCTTGTAGGGTTTGTTGGAAATCCCGTGATTTCTCTAAAAGGAAGTCATGTTGGACTCTTGTTAATAAAATGCGGATCAAATCTCCCACATTTGGGAGGCAGAGGATGGAAAATGCATATTCAGTGCATAGTTGCATGCTGAACAATGTTAAGTGTCATGTTGTGTACATGGAAGTGTAACAAGGTTTTTGCCTGGGAAAATATAATCATTACTCGTCCTCTCTTGAAGGTTCGATAATGTTTATCCGAGAATTAGTAGAGAACTCATAATGCCAATACAGTGACAGAGTCTTTATCTTGGTGTTCTCAAGAAGTTTCCTGAACTTGTTTGGTGCTGATGCGTTTCCGCTGAAAGAGAAAAATCTGATCTTTTTTTTGTATTTCAAGCAGAGTGGAATATATTGAAGCGGTAGGAAGGAGCATGATCTGGTGATGAATGAAAAGGGCATAGCAGTGATCTCTGTAGCTCACCCCTGATATTATTCGAATAACCCTTTTTTAAAAAACAAAAATTTTGTTTGGATGGGACGAATTACCCCACAAGACAATTCCATAAGTCATATGACTGTGAGAAAGTCCGAAATAGCTGGCTCTCACAGTATCTGCACCAACAAGATTATTCAATCTGCGAATCAAGAACGTGACGCTTGATAATTTTTTCGACACATCCAGTTGAGTCTGTCATCAATGGATATACCAAGTAATTCGACACTTTTTCCACCTGTTAGTGAGGAGTTTGAAGATATAGTAAGATTCTGATTTTTAGTAAATTGGGCATAAGCTTATTTGAACAGAGCGACTCATTTGTCATTTGCAACGTGAGTTTGGAAGAGTCAACAGTTCCTCTGATTCACTATTACGATCTATCAGTGTGGTGTCGTCAGCCTCTTCAGAATGCATTTTTTCGGTAATTTATGATAATATTAATCATTGATATACATAATGAATAGGGTTGGTCCCAAAACAGAGCCTTGTGGAACCCCATGGACGATTTGAATTAATGCTGATTTGGCGCCTTCAACCGAAACACACTGAGATCACCAATGCAAATACGACCTAAGAAATTCCAATGGAAGTCCACGAATGCCATAACAGAAAAGTTTCTCAAGTAATATATCATGGGATACACAATCAAGAGCTTCAGTAAGATCACGTTGAAAAATAATGCTCCCCCTTCTCGAGTTCATCAACTACATTCGAATCAACGTTCAGAATAGCTCTCGTAGTTGATTTATTTTTTCCTAAGCCAAATTGCTCAGGACACAGCAAGGAGTTTGTTTCCAGGTAGGATATCAACCTTGTTTTGACTAGCGGGCGATCCCTTCTTTTAAGCAATGCCAAAACAACCGAAATCTTCAGTGCATCTGGATAAAGTCCTGGAGATGAGCAATCATTGATTAAAATTGAAAGTGGAGAAGCAATAATATCGGCTATAGCTTTAATCACCGCGATGTTCAGTTCATAGAAATCCGTTCAACTTGAATCCTTCAGAGATTCAATTGTGTCCATCACACCCTCGGGAGTTACAGGGAAACAAATAGGCAGAATTAACAGTTGATCTAAGATTTTTCAAGTATTCCGTAGGTTCGTGATTCGTCTCTGGTAGAGACGAGATCAATTTTTCAGCAATATTGCTAGAATAATCATTGAATTCAGACTCCGTATGGTGGAATCCTTTTTTTTTCCATGGATTTCTGTTACACTCGTTGATTAATCTTTAGGAGTCTCTGCTGATGTTCGAGAAATTTTTTCAAATGTTTTATACGCTAACCTTTTTGTTTTGATGATGGAATTCCTGTAATCCTTACGTGAGAAACTGTATGCATCCCAGGTCACCTGATCCTTGTTGACATTATGAATCAGTTCCACGTTAGATACTGTCCGACGTTTGTTAACTAATTCTTAATCGAACCAACGAACAGTCCATTTTTGTACATTACAATCCCTGGTTATTTTCAGAGGTAATATCTTTTTCACTTGTACGTTTGGTTGTTTGTTTGTTTTTAACCGATTCTTTTGGGCGCGATTTTGACCCTTTTCCAGACGTCCGAATGATTTGAAATTTGGCGGGTGTACATGATTCCGGTGACAATGCATTGAGAGATTTTTGTGTGAGAAAAAAAAACAGAATGGCGGCTCCAATATGGCGTACGAGTTTTGTGATTATGGTCCGATTCGCTTCAAAATTGGTATTCGTGTTCGGAGATTATAATTCTTTTGTCAAAATTGGAAAACTCAGAATGTCGGCTCCAAAATGGTGGACAAGTCTGTGATTATGGTCTGATTCTATTCAAAATTGTTATGTGGGGGTTTTTGGGGTCGAATATTATGATTCTTTTGTAAAAATATGAAAATTCCAGATGGCGGCTCCAAAATGGCGAACGAGTTTTGTGATTATGGTCCTATTCTATTCGAAATTGGTATGTGGAGTTTTTTGGGGTCGAATATCATGATTTTCATGTCGAAATAGAAAAATTCAAGATGGCGGCTCCAAAATGGTCGACGAGTTTTGTGATTATGGTCTGATTCTATTCAAAATTGGTATTCGGTTTTTGGGGTCGGAGATTATGATTACCCAATTTGATGAAATTATTCCATTTTTCAATTTGCAAAAAAATTATAAAAATTATAGTTTAAAAAAATAAAAAATAAACACTTTTTCAAATAAACCACAATAAAAAGAAGGAAATAAATAATAGTTTAAAAAAACTAAAAAACACGCTTTTATAGAAAACCAGACTGAAATGATAGAAAAAAAAAAAAAAAAATTAAAAAAAAAAAAGCGTGGGTGCATGGTATCAATAATTATATAGTACATTACACACCTAGGGCAGTAAAGTAAGAAATGTCTCAGATCACAGGTAATTGTTGGCCGAGGCAATACCATGCACCCCACGCTTTCTGTTGAATGAAATACATTTTTCCTTATTTATATGGAGATTTGACGAATAAATGAAGTAATCAGTCACGGTGTTGGTATCCTTGATCAGAAAAAAATCCTAACAAAGATTTTCGAGATCAAAGCTCAACTTTTCAATACCGAAAAGGCTGATTCTTCTCCTACAAATAATTCTTTCCACGAGTTCTACATCGGAATTATAATACATCATTCGGCCCAGGTGATCTGATAAGCAGGGGTCCAGTACATGAGTATCATATTGATCAACGTCCACATTGGTGATTATGTTATCAATGCAACTGGAGCTAACCGTACCGATTCTCGTGACATCAGTGATTGTGATGAGAAGATCAAACGAAGTGGGTAAGTTTGTTAAAGTTGATAAATTGGCTGAAGGGGCGATAAACTTCACATCGAATTCGCCGGCTATGATCAGTTTTCTATCATTTTTCAACACGTTATCGAGAAAGAAGCCAAACAAGCTCAGGAAACTCTCGAAGCTCTCGAAGTTGCCATAGCATGATCTGTAAAGGAAAACAATTGTTACACCTGATATTCCAATTCCACAAATCCCAAGGTCCATTTCACCGGAGAATTCACTGAAATGTAGTGGTTTTGAAGAAATCGAGTTGCTAACAGAGAAAAATAGAAGAATTTTTCTGTGTTTCAACTTGATGATGACAAATACCATGTCGAAATGTCGTTAAAATAAATTATATAAATCGACTGAATTGTTATGATGGGTTGTTTATAGGAGTTTTTTATTCGTATTTTTTTGTGAATTTATTTCATGGATTATAATTTCTGAAACCCTATCATAACAAATAGAATATACCGGCTATGTTATGTTACCTTTTCCCTTTTGAAACTCTTTAACCTTATCCCAGCTCAGTCAGGTACGCCTATGAACATGAATTACTCCTCTCTCAGTAGCGGGTTCCTGTAATCGGTGTTGCCGACTATGGCACTATCGATTCGATGATAAAAACTGTTCAGTTGAGAAAAGTGAAGTTAGAAATTGAAATAAAAATGAACACAGTATTGCAGAGATTAATCAACTTTGTTGGTTTTATTCAGATCAAAACTTATAAATAGCTATAGCTACCTTATACTAGCAAAACAATGATATAAAATGGTGCAATCAGAATGTATGTGGAAGTGAAAATTTGATTGAAATAAAGGTTTGAACTAATTATCAGTCCTTTTGCATGGAGTTTTATGAAAGTTCAATCCGAAACAATATAACAAGTGGTTTATGCACGTAAAAAATATTGGTTTAATGTGAAAGTTGCACTTTGATGAGTTCGGATATTAGTATACCTTGTTGCTGCCTTTCTATTGACGTTTCCAGTCCAGTGGACGTATTTCAGGGATCTCAGTGACAGCTCAAATGCATTCCTTCGAAATTTATCCTCTAGACCAGGTGGAATTTTTATTGTTTATTTACTTCTTCTGTTCTGCTCTTCAAGACTTTTACTCGTTCGGGAATTTTTTATAACGTGCTTTCTCATGTTATCTATAATGCTTTTCTTACAACTTTCAACGTGGCTTCACATTTTTCTAACCTTTTTCAATCTCCTCCAAAAATTGTTATCCTGTTCCATAGCAACACCCACAATTATTTTTTTCACAAATTTCCGAATCTGTATCACTTCCTATCGAATTATTTGCTGTTCTAATCAATAATGATGATTCTATGAATAATATCTAATTCTTACTCTTACATACTATTTACAAATTCTTATAAATTATAATTTTTCAATTTCTGCCATTACATTTTATTGTATATTATCACTTTCCCCACACAAACTCTTTCGGATCCCATCGGTGGGTTTTCTGTTGATGTGAATTGTCATACAGGATGTTCAAAACTTATCTATACGTTGATCTTACTTTAGTTCAATGTTTGCTAGAAATTTCAATTTTGATAGGGTTTAAACGTGGATTTTTGTTAGATATATTGTTGGATATATATTTTTGATACCAGAACTACTTCAGGAATGCTCTTTTTACAGATATGTAGAGCATAGTATGAGGCTCTATACTAGTAAAATAGTAAAAAGGCGAAAAAATCGTAAAATAACATAGCATTAACGATAATAATGAAAATAACTGATAATAATAATGATTATTATAAGTTTAATTATTAAACAACATTTCATAACATAACAAAATATATATATATACAGTGTGTCTCACTTCTCATGGAAACACCCCCGTATGTTCCGTAATTATTGGGGGAGAATTCTGAAATTTACACGATCGTTAGATATACCGAATATGAGTCTGAATATCCCCCGGGGTCAACCTGAGTGACATACACTGCGCGCCATGGGCGATGGATATACCGATTTTTTCGAAAAATGATATAAGGTGGCAAGATAGGCTGAAAATTCTGACAGATTCGTGATCAGGATATCAACATATAACGATACATATTTTCGCAGAGAAATTTTCAGTACTGGAAAATTCGAATTTGTCTCACTTTCTATGGAAACACCCCCGTATCTTCGGTTATTATTGAAGTGAGTAAAACTCTCGTCTGGGGTTTACCTGAGTTACATACACTGCGCGCCAGGGGCGATTTTTATACCTATTTTGCCGAAAAATAATATTAGGGGGCAAGATAGGTTCAAAATTATCACGAATTCGTGATCAGGACATCAACTTTAGTACCGATCGATATTTTCGCTGAAAAATTTTCAGTTCTGAATTATCCGAATATGTCTCACGTCCCATGGAAACACCCCCGTATATTCCGTAATTATTGGAGAAGCATTCTGAAGCTCTCACGATCATCAGATATACCGAGAGTGAGTCTGAATTTTTTCTGGGGTTAACCTGAGTGACATACACTGCACGCCAGGGTCGATGGATATACCAATTTTTGCGAAAAAGAATATTAGGGAGAAAACTGGGCTCAAAATTCTCACGGATTCGTGATCAGGACTCCAACTTTAGTAACGATCCATATTTTTGCTGGGAAATTTTCAGTTCTGAAAAATCCGAATTTGTCTCACTTCTCATGGAAACACTCCCGTATCTTCCGTAATTATTGGAGTAGAACTCTGAAACTTTCACGATCGTTAGATATACCAAGAATTAGTCTAAATCTCTCCTGCGGTTATTTTGAGTGACATATACTGCGTACCAGGGCGATGGATATACCGATTTCTTTGAAAAATGATATTAGAGAGCAAGATAGGCTCAAAATTCTTACGGATTCGTGATCACGACATCAACTTTAGTAACAATCCATATTTTCGCTGCGAAATGTTCAGTTCTGAAAAACCCGAATTTGTGTGACTTCCTATGCAGACGCCTCCGTATCTTCCGTAGTTATTGGGGTAGTAACGATCGTTACCAAAGATGATACTGAATATTATCCAGGGTTGACCTGAGTGCCTGAGTACTTGAGCGCCAGGGGCCATTAAAATTCTAATTTTTACGGAAAATAATATAAAAAAGCGGGATAAGCGAGATTTTTGCTGAAGAATATTTCTGTTCAGAAGAATTAAAATTTTCCCAGTTCTCATGGAAACACCTTCACCTCTACCTGTTTTAGTGGAGTAGAGCTCTGAAACTTCCACGATAGGTGGATATACAGGGGATGAGTCTTGATAATATCTGGAGTCAAATTTGCTGAGCTTCCAGAGGAGAACAAAATATGGATTTTCTAAAGGAAGTATTGTTCTTTATTTCCGAAAACATCACAAAATTGAAAAAAGTGTTCAAAATGAAAAAAACCAGGCGGACTATGTTATTGAAGGATATCTCGAAAAAGCTTAAACTTTTCTGTTTATTAATATTTATTGAAGAAACAATGGCAAGAGAAACTCAATGTAGAGATATTTCTTAATAATACTGCGTTATCTGTTATATCCATCACTCGATATGAAGTTCTTCAGTTATAAACTGTACGAACTTTCTTGAAAAAAAAATAAGTTGTTAAAAAACTACTGATGATCTGTTCGTGAAATGCATGACGTTATCCACAATGAGTTTTGATCACCGTTGCTCATTTTTGTGACTTGTGATAAACAAACTGAATATTTCAAAAACAAGCTTTCATCAAACTGCACAAAAAAGAAAAAAAGAAACTACAGAGTTGATGAAACCCATAATGTTGTGTAAAACCCAAACCAAAAACTGTTCTATAGAAGTGTCATCGGTGTGAGTATGATACATAGACACATTCTATCTATAATCAGTATGTATAATCAGTATGGGCTCTCTTTTCATACGACGATATACCACGGTCTCCACGGAAATGCTATCTCGAAAACTAAGCGAGGTATATTTGCTTTTGAAAAAATGATCCCAATCGAATTTTCAGCAACTTTGAATTTGTATGTGGTCTGATTGTCTGTACTCTGTGCTCTGTATCTCAAACTAAATTATAGCTCCCCATTATTCCTACGGAAAACCCAAATGAACGAAGAGCGAAATAAAATACACATATTTGGTACTCAATGATAGATTCAAAGTAATAATATGCTCATGGTATATGCCATAGTCTCCACTTTGGAGATTACCTCCTGAAGATTACCACACGTTGAAGATCACCTCCTGACACAATGAAGGAAAAAATATTTTATTTTATTTTATTTCATGTTATTTCTATTTGTGCTACGGATATAAAAATTCTACGGATTCATCCGAGTCAACATCTTCATCCAATTGCAGATATATTGTTTCGTCTGAGTCATAGTTTGAATCTTCTGCAGGTATATTGACTTGGGTATCTTCTTCTTCAATGGGCACCCATCGCTCCAAATTATCGTCCCATATAATGGTCGGTTTTCGTCGTCTCCTTTCTCGTATTTCTCTCATCATTTCTTCTATAGTCATCGAAGATGAACTGACATGATTGTCTTGGATAGTTGCACTAGCCGGAGGATTTGGTGTGACTTCTTGGAGTTGTGTTGAATAGATGAATATATTATGCAGAGGGTTTGGTGTAACTTCCTGGGGTTGCGCTGGACCGGTAGTAGAGTCAGCTGCACATATAACTCTAGACATTTTGGATGTAAGTGAAGCAATGAATCAGATGCAATTTGACTTGAAGATATCGAATGAGTAGGAGAATACAGTTAGTGGGGGAGTACCCTTTCCTAAACACGAGTGTAGAAGAAAGGGAGAGTGTCGAAAATACATGTATAAAAGGTGACACACATGCCTACTACAACACATTGAAGTTTCAGTCATTGATTCTTACATTCAGTTTGAAAATATCATTAAAGTTATTGAAATGAATTCCGCTGGAAGTTGCAGTATTCTGTCAACTTTGTTGCGTGATGGCACTGACCAGTATGTGACAAATGATGCAGTTTCAAGGCTGAATCAACGTGATGTTTCTACCACTACATTGCCAGATGATTTAGAATATTTTGATATGAATGAGTTTCTCATGATGGCAGACGTACCAACAACAGAGAGTGAATTGGAATCTAATATTGGAATGGCTCAATTATTACCAGCCTGTTATTCACCCCCCATCATCCATATCACTGAATATAAAAAAAGGGAAGAGAAAGTGAAACGAGTGAACAATAGAAGGAAAAATACAGTCGACGTTGCCGCCATGGCGGCTCCTAAGTCTACTTCTTCCGAGGCTAAAGGAAGGTCGAGAAAAGCAATTCAGGGCCATTATCATCATCATCATCTTGTACACCAAATTTCCTATCAATATCTCTATTGAGTTTTGTTGATCTTCCATCCTATAGCCCCCTGCAGAAATGTGTTGGAATAACAAAGGCATTCCAGAAAATAAGTCCGTCCTTGTTCAGTGTGGCGAAAAAGATCAAAGTTTGCATGAGGAAATGAAAACCATAAGCATACTTCAAGAGCACATTACAGCCATGAAGAAAGAATTGACAGAAGTTCAAAATCAATATGATTCTCTGGTAGCTAAAGTTGATTCGGAACGACAAAATAATGATGATTTACACAAAAATGCAGAGAAGGAGTTGAAAAAATTACACAACTCCAATGAAGCTGTCATGATGACCTACAATAAGTGTATAAAAGACTTGAACAATGTATTTCATGGTGATAGGAAATAGCTTCAATTTTTCATATATGTATTGATTGTTTTGATGAATGAATTTGAATTGATCATTTTGAATGTGCGAATGTATTTGTGTGAGTTGTGTGTACATGCAGAAGACTGCGAGCAATCAAAATAAAAAAAGACTTTGAAGCATAAACTAGTTTATTATTTCAAAACATTATATCATAAAGAAATATTACAGAATGGTATTCTTTGAGATCCATGAATTGTGTTCTTTGGAAAAACCTAACCATTTGACAAAAACTTTCTGTCCTTTTCTCTTCAATATCTTCTCGACAAGGTACACGTCAGGATTTTGAGTGTTCTGCAATCCAGCTCCATAGAAGCAGCCTTGAATTGGATTCTTATCCATGTCTTCGAGAATGTATGTTGGTGGATATGTGCTGTTGACTTTGAACAATTCCGTGGTGAAGTTGGCTTCATAACCCTTTTCGAATGAATTTTTGTACTTGCTAACACGAACTATGTCATTCACTCGATATTTTGGCTTGATTTTTTTCATCTTCTTTCTTTTTTTCTTTTTGATGAATTTCAACTTTGTAGTGGTTTTAACATCGATGGGTTTCATTTTTATTGTACGATGTTTTTAATGGTTATATCTCTATGCGTTATAATTGGAAGGTTTTCTAACCATTTATAATTTTCTTTCATTGAAAACTCCTTATAGATTCAAGTTTTGATTGTTCGAATCACTCCTCCAGCCATAAATGCTTTTGTAGTACTCAGAGTGGAATAATGTTTAATATTTTTTGGCTCCATCAATAACGAAAAATTGCTATTGTAAAAAAATATTTTCCTTGATCGCTTTGTACTTGTTTAGGAAAATATTTGACATCTTCCAATACCATCTCCATGGCATCAGTTATATCTTCACCGGTTTCTGTTTTGACTGGTTTTGTCCACAAATATCCAGAGTAACAGTCAATGACCACCAAAATGTATCGATAACCTTCATTAATTCTGGCCTAAGGTTGAAATTCAGCCAGATCTATTCGCGACAAATCTCCTTTGCCTTTGACGACAGTTGATCTCCTCTGGAAGTGACGACGAGCTGGCTTATGTAACTCGTCCAAAATATGACGTTTGATATTATTGGCCATTCTTCTCTGGTGGTATTGCAATGATGAAGTGGTGGCTCAATATAGTTGTATCAATATATAAAACCTTCTTCACGTAGCTCCTATATTATTGATATGATCTCATTTTCATGTCCTGTATGACCGGATGCTTTCGAAGCAATCAACAATCGCAAACGATCCACTAACTCTTTAGGTTTATTCCAGAATACATAATTCTTTGGTTTTGATGTGAACACTTCCTGCGACTTTAATCTTTTCAGTCCTTCGCCACTTTGATTCAGAAGTATATTGGAATAATTTTCTCGATTTCGATAGTGGCTTCATGACTTCTTGATATTTCTTTGATTTTTAATATCTCATTCCATTTTTCACTTCATGCTTTTTGTACAATAATCTCGTGGAATCCAAAATTACGATATATGTGTTTCGAATATTTCACCAACTCCAAGCGGTTTCTTGAGGAATATCAAGTTATATTAATCTGAAGTGCCAGGGTATTGACGTAATTGCATAGTACCATCCCAGAAGGAAATAATTCCATCATCAAAACGGACTTCTAGATTTCCCATTTTCAGTGTTTGAGTTGAAGGATCTACCCTCACACCATAATTCGCATCATATGCACTATTGCCATTTCTAATATTTTGCAAATGTTATTTTAGTCTCAAACCATTGTTGGAAGTTTCCAAATCTCGTGAACTCGTTATGGATGAAGTGGGTGTTTCTAATAGGGTAGTTGCAGCTATTCCCTCGCCATCCACATCTTTGATGGTTTCATTATCAATACCTGAAAATGATGCATCACTGCTGGAAGATTGTTTTTTTTCCGATGGGAGTGCTGGTTCGAATAGATCGAGAAGATGTAAACGGTTTCATAATACCAGCAGAAGAAAGAGGAACAAGTGGTTTTGTGATAGGATCATAGAGTTTTTCAAGGGCCAGGGTATTGACGTAATTGCATAGTACCATCCCAGAAGGAAATAATTCCATCATCAAAACGGACTTCTAGATTTCCCATTTTCAGTGTTTGAGTTGAAGGATCTACCCTCACACCATAATTCGCATCATATGCACTATTGCCATTTCTAATATTTTGCAAATGTTGTTTCAGTCTCAAACCATTGTTGGAAGTTTCCAAATCTCGTGAACTCGTTATGGATGAAGTGGGTGTTTCTAATAGGGTAGTTGCAGCTATTCTCTCGCCATCCACATCTTTGATGGTTTCATTATCAATACCTGAAAATGATGCATCACTGCTGAGAGATTTTTTTTTTTCCCAATGGGAGTTCTGGTTCGAATAGATCGAGAAGATGTAAACGGTTTCATAATACCAGCAGAAGAAAGAGGAACAAGTGGTTTTGTGATAGGATCATGGAGTTTTTCAAGGGCAATCTTTCCTTCCACATCTCCACTTTTGATGGAATTGCATTTTTGTCGAACAGCTTCGGTCGCTTGAACTAATTGACGATTCAATTCCATTTCGGTTTCTACACATTCATCTCGCAAGAGATTCATTATTTCGATGACGAGTTTATTGTAGTGACCTTGACAGAGTTCAATGAATGATTAAGTCTTTTCGAATTGAGATATCAAGGATAAATGGAACTATCGAATCCTTAGTGATATCGTCCATCACATACTTTTTGATCTTTATCAATGACAAGGAATCCATACTGATCATCCCAACAATTCACGCACATCATGTGAAATTATTTGAATGTGACATCAGGCGAGACGTGATCAGAGAAAATATGATGTTATTTCATCTCGTCTTGATTGAATATAATGATGAAGTTGGTATTGTCACGCACAAGCTGTTTGGGAACTCGTGAATAGGTCTGTGCAAGATAGAAGCAATCAACATCTTTATCGCGTCCCACACGAAAAAATGATCGGATAATATCCTGCTTTTCACAAATCACATCATCAAAACTGAAAACTGAATTTGGTTTGACGTCAGATGGTTGCACAATGTGTGCATTATTACTGAATGTAGAAAAGCCCAATCGCAAATCGCAATCCTTGTGGATGTGTCAGTAGAAATATCATGGCATTTGTCTTTTCGCAATTTGACAGACCGATGATTAGCGAACGAGCAGATGATTTAAGTAGTGAACCATATCTCAATGAGTTCGCCCCATCTAATCCAGTCCTGATTTTCTCATCCAAATTATCTAGTGCAAACTCTTCTTTTTGCTTCACAATGCGCATTGTTTGACGGTTCGATACTTAGTAAACAAAAATGCGTGAGATATGCTTCATTTAAATGTCTGCCACCACACGGAGCAGACGTAAAAGTAGCAGATCGAATGATAAAAAAAAGGTCGAGGATTTGTGAATTCGTTATTCAATAAGCTACCATTTGAATTGCATTCACCTGGAGGATATCAATATTGTGGACCCGGAACTAAATAACAAAAACGATTGGCATGCAACGATCCAAGCATCAATAGATTGGATAGGGCCTGTAAAACACACGACATTCAATATTCGGAGAATCTCGACCATATTGAAGCCAGACATAAAGCAGACAATCAACTTGAATACAGTGCTTGGGATAGGGTCAAATCGAAGGACGCAAGCATTCGTGAGAGAGCATCCGCTCTACTCGTCACCAACATAATGAAGGCAAAAAGGCGTTTCGGTGTGGGTTGTAATGTGGACAATGTCAAACGAAGGAGAAAAAATAAATCATCGAAGGAAAATGGGCGAAATAAAATCAGAAAAGTAGCATTTGGAGCAGGAATTGTACGAAAAGTTCGGGATGAATTACATAAAGCTGGAGGTAATCGATTCGTGACAAACAACAGAAAAATGGTCACAACAATGGCATTGAAAGCAGCACGTCAATATTTGAGAGCAGCAGGCGAAAAGAAAAAAATTTGCACACCTCGCATGATACCTATTCCGAAAGTTGGTGGTATTTTACCATCGATACCAATTTTTGCCGGATTGTCTGCATTGGGTAGTTTGGCTGGTGCTGCGGCAGATATAAGAAGAGCTATAAATTCGGCAAGTGCGAGCAAAAATGATCTGAAAGAGGTAAAACACCATAACAGAAAGATGGAGGCGATAGCTTTAGGAAATAAAGATATTCGTATTTTCCTGAAACCATATCGGAAAGGTCTCGGTATCTACCTCAAACCATATACATCAAAAAACTAATTGATGCCCTACCTTTCCAACCTCTCACATATATCGATCTGACATATTATGCCAAACAATTGAAAATTCCACATTTTCGTGATGTGTTCATGCGTGATAATTTGCCCACCTCAGGACCACGTAATCATGAAACAGCCATCATCAATTTGGATGGAATCAGCGGTCGAGGAACACATTGGGTGGCATACAGGAAAATTGGAATAGTTGCAACATATTTCGACAGTTTTGGAGATTCACCCCCACCAGTGGAGTTGGTCCATTACTTCCAAAAAGGTTCACATACAGTCGAAATATCATGTATAATTATGAACGTGAGCAGAAATACAATATAGTTGTGTGTGGACACCTATGCTTGAAGTTTTTTTCTCTTCCAATCACCTGAAAAAACTAAAATGGATTTCACGCCAGAAATGGATCGAGAGGCTATTAAGAGAATGGGGTATTTCCTCATCGCATATTCAAGATTACGCAGCTTGAAAAAAATAAGTGAAAGTCAACTTGCAGATATGCCCAAAGAGGTCATGATTTCTTTTGCAGCTAATGAAATTGCATCGGTTTGGGAAATACTTCCCAAACATCTTCAAGAGGATATTGATATTTTGAAATATAAATATTGCTATGAACATAATATGGACAATGCAAGTGTTGGAACATCAAATTCCAGGTATGTGAATGACGGACCCATACCTCGAAAACTATTTTGCTGTTATTACACCATCGATGATTGTAATATTGACGCCAATAACAATCGAATTGAATTAGGGCACACAATGCCGCCGAGGAAACGAAGAAAATTATATCATATGTGTTGTGAACAACAATAAAATGATTTGTTATCATATGAATGCAATCAGTCATGTCACGAAAGTTCGAGCTACAAGCTGTTGGATCCAGTGTCTTGAGTGCAGACTTCTACCCACCCATTGATCTGGATAAGAATAGCCGTTATGGACTGGAACTTTTGGGATTTTATGGATGCAACATGATCCACAATATCACGGAAACAAACAACTTGATCACTTTTGGCATCCCTGTAGAGGAAACTACACTCAGCATGATATATGATATAGAAATACCAAGTGGCGCATATGAGTTGAAAGAAATAAATGCTGTTATCCAACGAGAACTTGAATTACACGTATTTCATGGCGCAAAATATGATGACCACACATTGGATGAATTGTTCAGCCTTCGAGCAAACAATAATATATTCAAATGTATGATGCAATCGAAGTATGTGGTGGACCTGAGACATAAAAACTCAAAAGCATCCCTGTTGGGATTCGAAAAAAAAAAGAAGAAATTAAGCGCAAATCGCATGCATGAATCTACATATCCTGTAAATATTGTACCCGTGAGACTCATTCAATTGGATTGAAACATCATTTCAGGATCATACATAGATGACGAGAGGAATCATATTCTCTTTTCATTCGATGTTAATTTTGAGCCGGTCTATAATATAACAAAAGAACCAAACAACATTATTTATATGCCCATCAGCCCGGAAAGACGTCAGTTCATCGACAAAATTACTCTGCGTATATTGTATCATCAAAGTAATCTCATTGATTTCGGTAGTGTGGAAGAAATAGTTGTCATATTGGAATTGAAGAAATTAAAATGAGGAATGTAATGGGTAGATTTGTTGAAAATATAAACAGGATGAAAATCAAATAACTATCTGAATGAAAATGCAAATTTTCAATTTCAGATTTTTTTTTTGAATATCTATCAGATGTAGTTCAATGTCCAGCGTGGCTCTAGCCGGGAAAATGGTTGTTTTCTATCAGACACTCACAAAAAATAACTTCATTTTAATCGTGGATTTTTTAGTTCATAGAAAAATATTTCTATCCATATTCAATTGAGAATGTTCCCCTTTTCGAATGTAATGGATTTTTGCTACAACAAACGACAAAACAGTGAATACGAAATATTTTCACCAAACAAAGATCGCCATCCATCAAATATCGTCAATAAGAAAAGATTCGCCAGAAAGAAGGTCATTCCACAAGTGTTTGCTGAACGGCAAAGACAAACATTGTCAGCGAGAGATCTTGATTCTCTGAAATCTATTGGAATCAGAATTCGACAATAAAATGGTACTCGAAGCAAACAGTGACAAGTTGAATATTTCCAATGAAACAGTGGTCGATCATTCTCTCATAAGTCTGCACGAGCATACCTTCAAGCCGTACGGATCACCATTGTTCAAGAATTCAGATGAAATCCGAATTGCAATCAACAATCAAGATGTAATACTGGACATTGCCGACAGTTTCATTTATATTGAGGGAAAACTCAAACCCAGTGAAGTGAACAAAGTATGCTATCTTTCCAACAATGCTTTGGCCTTTCTCTTCGATGAGATCCGCTATGAAATGGGTGGTGAGCAAGTTGCCGTTGTTCGAAAACCAGGCATAACATTCACAATGAAGAATATGGTTTCATTTGGTCAATCACACTTTCACATGCTTTTGACAACTGGATGGGAACTTTCCGCCACGAAACTACACATCATTGATGGACCCAGTCATTTATTCAGTGTAAAACTTCCTCTCAAATATTTGATGGGTTTTGCCGAGGATTATGAGAAGAGCATTCTGAATGCAAAACAAGAACTGATTTTGATTATTGCTCGCTCATTCGAAAATTCATATATTGGAGAAGTTGATGCCACTTTGGAAATAACAGAGATTGAATGGAATATAAAACATGTTTTGCCCGATGACAAACAGAAACTCAAATTATTTAGTAGAATGAATAAGAGTGGTCTGAATTCAGAAATCAAGTTGGCTTATCGTATGTGGGAGCTTTATGAATTACCCTCATTGCGTAGCACATCTTCAGACATTTGGGCAATAAAAACAACCAACACTTTGGAAACACCACGCTTCATGATTATTGGTTTTCAAAGTACCAACGCATCTGAAAACAGAATACTGGATATGACAAAATTCATAAATGTAGACATTTATAACATCCGAGTGTATTTGAACTCCGAAGTCTACCCATATGAGCGTTGAAACCTGGACTTTGATGAAGAACTATTCTCTTCAGCTTACTATGCATATGAGGACTTTCAACGTAGTTATTATGACAAAAATATGAGTTAACCTCTTATGGACGTTGAGGCATTTCAACAGAATCCCCTGATCATCATTGATTGTTCACATCAACCGAATGCTACAAAATCATCTACAGTGGATATCAAGCTGTAGTTCGAAACAAGAAAAACTAGATTTCCAGGCAATACCAAAGTCTATGCATTCATTATACACGACACCTCCTTGACTAACAATGCATTGCTCAAAAAGCAACTATAACATTTTTTGGTTCAGGGTGAGTTTTATGATTTGAATGAATCCCATGGCAGTGTGTAATCTGATATTTCAAGATGATATTGTGGTGTCTAGTTTTTTCATGTAGATATGTACCTCATTTGTAATCAGTATTGAGTAATTAATCTACACTGACGGATTCCATACATTGTTATGTCTACTGGAAATAAAAACATTTGTATTTGTATTTGTATTGGATGGCTTTGTTCGTAATTCACTTTGAAATGGTCAATATTTCATTTTTGTTATATCTGAATATTCTCAAGTATATCAATAATGTTTATGTGTAATGGAAAAATAAATGAACAAGATTTTGTAAATATATGTTTTATTCCATATCATATAGTTGATATTTCTCGATGATGTCATCGGGCAGGAATGGTTCTTCACAGAACTGTGGTATGATGATGGCGCCCTGACTGAATTCCTAACAAAGTACTGCACCCTTGACGTACTTTCCGGATAAATGTGCACATCTTTGGATTTCATCTTCATCGAAGCAAACATTCAAATCATAGACTGTAGCATGGAGGGCATCTTCAGCCAAAGCATTCAAATAGGAACGTAGTCTCTCGATGACTGTTATGATGTCGATGGCTTCCACCCAATGTTGGGAGGCATAATGCATCCACATGTTCGAGAATTGGAAACTGAAACGAAGAAAGAATTGTTATTGAATTCCATTGATATTCAAATAATTTCACTTACATGAGAAAAATGTGATGCTCTGAATATATCACTTCCACACTGAATGTTATTCTTTTAGCGAAGAAATATCTATATTCAACATAAAATCACTATATCCTTACTATTAACATTTAAACAATATTATCATTCAATGAAGTTGAATTCTACTGGAGGTCGAGTTCTTAAACCCGCTGGTACTTGTGGACTCTGACCCAAATCTGTTATTGTATATTTAAAATCTGAAGCATTTATGCAACTGACACTATCCGCATTGAACTCATCTGAAGTACTTTTTGACAACCATCATTTGAATGAAGTTTCATTATCATTACGTAATGTCATTAGAATAGATCTACCAAAACGAGTGTTACAAATCGTCATACAAATTATGTTGAAAGCTTCACTGATGGGTAATGAAGATATTGCTCTTTGTTTAAAAACTCCCACCCTCTGTTCAATTATTGAAGAATTGATTCTCTTCAAATCCACAAATCTTGGAAAAAAAGACATAGTAAGACTGTATGAAAAATATAGATTATTTCCACTAATAAAAAATACACTCACTGAATTGAGACATCAATTCTCGTACTCTGTATAATGATATTATCTAACATCTGATTCCTCAACAATGACTTTACACATTTTTATGAAAGACATCCCCACCCCATTTTCAGTAGATGGGAGTGTGAAGGTCAGTGCGCACTTGACCATCAACACACTCATCAATACTCGCAGTTCACTCTCAGCTCTCTCACAGGATGAGCACTTTCTTCGCTTGGAGAGTGCAATGATTCATGAAGGTCATGACCACTCAGAATATATATGCCTACGCCACAACTTCAGTCAGGGTCAAACAAAAAAATCAAGATAAAATTTCAAGGTTGCCGAAACAATCCCAACATCAAAACTCAAGTTCAAATCTCAAAATAAAAACTCAATGTTACGAATCTCAACGTCAAATTCAAGGTCAGAACTGAAGGTCGAATCTCAAAGTAGACCAAACCCAATGTCAAAACTCAATGACATATCTCAAGGTCAAACACACACACACACACACCTATACAGGTATCAGCTACACTATGGCAACCCAAGCATATTCCGAACTTGTGGCACATTTGATAATATACTAGGTGGAGGTAGTGCTCTTTCTAAGAAATATTTAGCTATTTTCATTTCTTAAGTACACCCCGTTTGACAAGATATATTGATGTTCCACACTACGGCTACCTGAGCCACAATGTTGTGTGTACAAGTAATGTGTAAAGAGTTGTCATAGTGCAAAATTAGTAGCCATAGTGTCGAAAGTTCGTGAGGTGTGTGAGAGCGGTGTTGCCACATTTTATTTACTTTTTACCACGCCCACTTACTTACGTACACACGACTCTGTGGCTACTACCAACAAGTTTATTTTGCTTCTGCGCAGCGAGCAGTCATTTCGTTAGTCGGAACATAAGCGAAAATTTCTTCTCGTCGATACCAATGTTCATTATTGCGGTTATAAGAAATTGGGTTGAAATTAATTTTAAATAATCAGAGTTGAATGTTAAAGGATGAAACATGAATTAATTAAAAATGAAAGTTGATGGTTGGAAATTAAATGATGAAATTCGAATGTTAAAAATATAATCTTAAAAATTTAATGTGGCAAGTTGGGAATTGAGTTAGTTGAAGTTGAGGTGTTATTTTGAATGAAGTTGAGTATAGTTTAATGCTCAGAATATTGAAATTTTTAGTTGAATAAAAAAAGTATGAAAAACAAAATTTTGTAAAAAAGTCGAATTATTCTTCGAAATGAAAAATTTCGTGGAATCAAACTGATGATTTCATGAATGAGCCCGATTCCAAAACTGATTAAATTTTACATGAAACTTGGGGTAAAAAAGGAAAAATGTCGTTCGAAATAGCAGTTTGAGAAAGTTTTCGAAAGAAAAAACATCTACTGTCTTATATTGGTATTAAAATTCGAATAATTGAATAAAAGCGAATTTCATGGAAAACTGCTGTGGAATGTCAAATGAAAGCTTATGTGATGCAGAACCCATTCACATATATGAAAATTTTAAAATAAAAAAATACATAAACTGCAAATATAGTTGTAACAAGTGTAATCACAAATAAATTCTTTTATATCTGTAATGTATCGAATTACTCCTTAAATTCGATTTTTATGGATAATGTATATCTACTAATATAGGAAATTTCGATTCAATCAGTTTTCTCATATTAGAAGTCTCAAGTCGTTAACACTGAGTGTTGGATGTTATGAGTTGAAATTCAAAGCTTAAATGTTGTAAAACGAAGATACAATAAAAGCATTTTGAAATAGGTACATTTTGTGAAAAAAAAATACTTTGAAATAAAATATTCTACGTAAACATCAGGATACTATTAGAGATTGATTGGAAAAAAATTACGACACCTAATCTCGTGTAAGAGTCTTAAGTTCATTTATAATTATGGTAAGTTTGGTGATCCACAGATATGTTCTTCAAACGGTTTGGTTGGGATTAGAATCAATGTTATTAAAGAAAAACAATTGCTTTCTCGCCAACGTTACGAACTTCAATGAGTTCTTCATCAGGGCTCTGTAAAACTCATTGTTACAGAGCTCTGTTGATAAATTTATTATAGTTCGAAAAGTTGGTGAGAAACCAATAATTTTTCTTCAATAACATCGATCCTAATCCCAACTAAACCGTTTTAAGTTCATTTATAATGATAAGTTGGATATGGACTTTGGAATTAAAGAGAAACAAAGAGTTCCTTGAGAATGAGGTGTTTAAAAGAATGAGTTTTTTCGAGCAAAACTCCAAATTACGAATAAAATTTCGAAAAATTATAGAAAAAAATCGAATTTCGTGGGATGTCGAATCAAAGCGAGTATATCAAAAGTAAATTAATTTGCTGTAAATCCCCAAATGAATGAACTGAAGCCTCAAATTCCCAGTTCAACTTCGATACATGACACAATCACATTTATTGGTATAAAGATGTACAGTAAACTTCCTCTGGGTGTTGAAGAAGTAACAGCACTTAGTCCATTTAGAAGAAAAACAAGAAATTCAGTGAGTGATGAAGCCTACTATAATCTTGAAAAATATTCTTACTACTTGTTTAATTCCTTGCAAAATCCTATCTAGTGATACAATTTAATTATTATATTTTATTTTTATAATATTCATCACTCCTTAATTGTTTAATTCCTTGCAAAATCCTATCTGTGATACAATTTGCAATTTTGAATATTTCTAAAAATTTTATTAAATTGGGGTACCAAATTATCATTTTGCAATAAGTTTCAATAAGTTTTCTGTAAAACTACATGACAATTCAAAATACGCTACACGTATTTTGAAAATGTCAATCGAATTGATTTGTTTGAAAATATGAACAGGATGTTCATAAAATCAGATGTGGAATCATCTGCGACTGAAAGATAAACTTTAGTCATTATCTTCCATCGTTCAAGATAACCTCTTGTGGGGTATTCATGTTGAAAAGGGAAACATTCTCAATTGAATATTGAATAGAAAGATTTTTCTGTGAATTGAAAAATCCACGTTAAAAATTAAGTTATTTTTTGTGAATGTCTAGCAGAAAACAACTACTTTCCCGGCTAAAGCCACGCTGGACATTGAACTACATCTGATATATATTCTAAAAGGACCCTAACTCAAAAAAAAAAAATCTGAAATTGAAAATTTGCATTTTTATCAAGATAGTTATATGATTTTCTATTCCAGTCTTAGTTAAGAACTCATATAGAAAATCTTTCTATCAATATTCAATTGAGAATATTTCCCTTTTCAACGCCAATCGAATAAATCAAAAAAAAAATTGTTTGAACACGATAATTTTTAAGATATTTCTGAAATTAATCCATTATGTTTTTCATATTTGTTTGATTTTCGCAAATGAATGATTTGCTTCACAATATTTATTAATGAATAGTTTTTCTCAGTTTGAATTTTTGCATTGAATCAGAAAATATCGAAAAACGTTCATAAAAACAATAACCAAATTTTCAGAGATGTTCAACTTCAAAATGGTTCCAAATCTTTTTCTGTTCACTGTCATCCGATCATTGCATCAATAGATATTTCAGGAGAATTGTCCACGAACCCTTTCAAATCTAATTTGAAATGTTACATAGCACCATAGGTAACTGTATAAATCCGTGAAATGTAAATTGCTTGAAAATATTGCTCATGACATATAGAGCCGAGAATGATAGAGAGCCGAGAATGATACTATAAACAACAGAATTAGAATTATAGAGTGGCGTTCTCTTCTAAATGTCTGACACACCTATAAGTCCAATTTCTCCAGTATTGTTATATTTCACTTAACACTTACAGGAATAAGATATTTTTGTAGAAATTTCAACAAAATAATTAGACTTTATAGAATTTGTAAATTAGTTTGAACCATCTCAACACATACTTGTGATAAAAGATTTGTTACGGGAATTTAATAAACGCATCAATAAATGTTTTGAAAAAATTGTGGATATATTGAGGCTTCAGTGGATTGAAGAAAAATAAAAAAATTTGTATTTCCAATAATGTTTTTTGAGTTACTTTCTAGGTAACTTGTCATCTTCTGTTTAACTTTTCATTTGTCAAATATATCATTATTATATGCACGCATTAATTATACTAATTCAACTTACCAATTAACCCAAAGGTTATCATATTTTTAATACCATGAATGTTTTATTATTTGCAAAATCAAATTATAAATTATTCATTCCCAAAAATTATTGAAGATCATTTTTTCATACATATACATATATATATATATATGTATATATATATATATATATATATATATGGATATATATATATATATATATATATATATATATATATATATATAAAAATTTAGATATCACGACTGAAAATTTGTATGAACAGTGGGAATAACGGGGATCATCAGTCAGCAAAGTGTTGAATTATGAAAACTCTTAATACGTTGGACGAGCTTCGTTTCAATTTTGAAACTTTCAGGGTCAGTAATCTGAGTGGTTGATTGATGAACATTATTAAAAAACGTAAAAATATGTAAACATTTGTCAAAGCTATAATACCATTCCGACAAATGTTTACATATATTTTACGTTTTTTTTAAAATTTAATGTTTATCAATCAGCCACTCAGATTACTGACCCTGAGAAAGTTTCAAAATTGAAACGAAAGCTCAATCCAACGTATTGAAGAGTTCTTCATATTTCAACACTTGTGCTGACTGAAGATCCCCGTTATTCCCCACTGCTTATATATATATATATATATATATATATATATATATATATATATATATTTATATATATATATATATTTATATAATGCATTCCATTCCTCATGTAGATCGCAATGGAAGCTGGTGTCATAGTTCTGTGTGTACGAACACAAGAATAATCCAAACTTATGGCAACTCTGTATAATGAGTTATTACTCTGGGTGAGAAATGGAATTAAATATTGAGCATTTGCCATAGATCAGGAATATGCACGCACACCGAAATACATTTACATATATATTTATATATACATATATATATATATATATATATATATATATATATATATATATATATATGAGCGGCTGGCTTCTGTTCGTTGACTCCGTTGATTTGTCGTTTTCTACCAAGTGTTGTTCATCCTCGCACTTCCCCACCGTACCGATGAGAACCGAGAGCCCGAAACACGTGTCTACGGTTAACTTTTTTCTCTGAGGGCTATGTCCACTAAATATTATATATATATATATATATATATATATATATATATATATATATATATATATATATATATATATATATATATATATATGTCACCTCAAAAACGGAAACTGCTAAATTTGTCCAGAGGTCACTAGGACCCATTCCTACCCCTTCAAAAAGTTTTTAGTTCAACCGTATATCACTGGCGCCATCGTCGCATTCATTTGAGTTTTCATTTTTGACATTGTCACCTCAGTTTATCGTAAATGACTTTCAGCCATTTTATTCAGGGCGGAATTTTTATTGCTTTTTTTCTGGTGGTTTTAACTAATTTTTTGTTGCCAGTTTCCATAACATCGGAGTCAGGTGCAAGAGAAGGTGGAACTTTCTTTTGCAGTTGCCAATGGATATTTTCCCGCAGATTCTCCTATGCACCTGTTATGTAAGGAAAGAGTCGTAATACAGTGTGCACCATATGTCATGAACAATTTTTTCAAATAATTTACTCTTTACAGATTCATACAGTCGCCTATGGTGCTATGTAACATTTCCAATTAGATTAAATAGGATTCAAGAACAATCATCCTTTGATATCTTCTGACGCATTGATCGGATGACAGTGAATGGGAAAACAATTTCGAACCATTTCGAAGTAAAGCATCTCTGAAATTTTGGTTACTGTTTTTTACGCACGTTTTTCTATAACTTCTGATTTGATGGATAAATCGAAACTGAAAAGACTATTCATCAATGAATACTGGGGTGTAACAAATCCTTTATTTAACTTAACACAATAATGTGTTAAGTTAAATATGTCTCAAACTCCATATTTTTAATATCAGTGTTTCAACCTGATGATGACAAATTTTTGAGCATATTGCGATTCCTTAATTCGAAGTTTAACCCACTGCTAGAGAATTTTGAATTTTATCCATTAAAATAACATTGAAAAATGATTTTTTATACGTTTTCCTTCCGCTCACCCTGAAAATTTATTTTTTGGGAATTTTGACTCATGGATTCTTGTTATAGGTACAATTTCTTACAAAAAAGCTGATTGCGTCGAATTTGTAACTCCAACGGGTTCGGCGAAAAATGTCATTAACCCAAAGGTTATCATATTTTTTAATACCATGAATGTTTTATTATTTGCAAAATCAAATTATAAATTATTCATTCCCAAAAATTATTGAAGATCATTTTTTCATACATATACATATATATATATATATATATATATATATATATATATATATATATATATATATATATATATATATATATATATATATATATGTATATATATATAAAAATTTAGATATCACGACTGAAAATTGGTATGAACAGTGGGGAATAACGGGGATCTTCAGTCAGCAAAAGTGTTGAATTATGAAAAACTCTTTAATACGTTGGACCGAGCTTTCGTTTCAATTTTGAAACTTCTTCAGGGTCAGTAATCTGAGTGGTTGATTGATGAACATTAACTTAAAAAAAAAACGTAAAATATATGTAAACATTTGTCAAAGCTATAATACCATTCCGACAAATGTTTACATATATTTTACGTTTTTTTTTAAAATTTAATGTTTATCAATCAGCCACTCAGATTACTGACCCTGAGAAAGTTTCAAAATTGAAAGAACTCAATCAACGAATTGAAGAGTTCTTCATATTTCAACACTTGTGCTGACTGAAGATCCCCGTTATTCCCCACTGCTTATATATATATATATATATATATATATATATATATATTTATATAATGCATTCCATTCCTCATGTAGATCGCAATGGAAGCTGGTGTCATAGTTCTGTGTGTACGAACACAAGAATAATCCAAACTTATGGCAACTCTGTATAATGAGTTATTACTCTGGGTGAGAAATGGAATTAAATATTGAGCATTTGCCATAGATCAGGAATATGCACGCACACCGAAATACATTTACATATATATTTATATATACATATATATATATATATATATATATATATATATATATATATATATGAGCGGCTGGCTTCTGTTCGTTGACTCCGTTGATTTGTCGTTTTCTACCAAGTGTTGTTCATCCTCGCACTTCCCCACCGTACCGATGAGAACCGAGAGCCCGAAACACGTGTCTACGGTTAACTTTTTTCTCTGAGGGCTATGTCCACTAAATATATATATATATATATATATATATATATATATATATATATATATATATATATATATATATATATATATATATATATATATATATATATATATGTCACCTCAAAAACGGAAACTGCTAAATTTGTCCAGAGGTCACTAGGACCCATTCCTACCCCTTCAAAAAGTTTTTAGTTCAACCGTATATCACTGGCGCCATCGTCGCATTCATTTGAGTTTTCATTTTTGACATTGTCACCTCAGTTTATCGTAAATGACTTTCAGCCATTCAGGGCGGAATTTTTATTGCTTTTTTTCTGGTGGTTTTAACTAATTTTTTGTTGCCAGTTTCCATAACATCGGAGTCAGGTGCAAGAGAAGGTGGAACTTTCTTTTGCAGTTGCCAATGGGATATTTTCCCGCAGATTCTCCTATGCACCTGTTATGTAAGGAAAGAGTCGTAATACAGTGTGCACCATATGTCATGAACAATTTTTTCAAATAATTTACTTTTTACAGATTCATACAGTCGCCTATGGTGCTATGTAACATTTCCAATTAGATTAAATAGGATTCAAGAACAATCATCCTTTGATATCTTCTGACGCATTGATCGGATGACAGTGAATGGGAAAACAATTTCGAACCATTTCGAAGTAAAGCATCTCTGAAATTTTGGTTACTGTTTTTTACGCACGTTTTTCTATAACTTCTGATTTGATGGATAAATCGAAACTGAAAAGACTATTCATCAATGAATACTGGGGTGTAACAAATCCTTTATTTAACTTAACACAATAATGTGTTAAGTTAAATATGTCTCAAACTCCATATTTTTAATATCAGTGTTTCAACCTGATGATGACAAATTTTTGAGCATATTGCGATTCCTTAATTCGAAGTTTAACCCACTGCTAGAGAATTTTGAATTTTATCCATTAAAATAACATTGAAAAATGATTTTTTATACGTTTTTCCTTCCGCTCACCCTGAAAATTTATTTTTTGGGAATTTTGACTCATGGATTCTTGTTATAGGTACAATTTCTTACAAAAGCTGATTGCGTCGAATTTGTAACTCCAACGGGTTCGGCGAAAAATGTCATTTAAGCTGAATTTTCATAAAAATAGCAGTAAATCGCGTTCATTTGCTAAACTATTGGATATAGAAAGAAAATTTGTAGGGGGGTTTATGCCCTACAATTTTGCTGTGAGATATTTTTTTTTGCTCTCATAGTTCAGCTGTTCAGCCACTTAAAACTTAAAATTAACGAAAAAATCAATTTTTATCAATAAAAACTAATTTATGAAATTCAAGATAAAAAATTGAATGAACATTTTTTTGCCATTGTATTTTTTGAAATTTTTTGGCAGCAAAAATGTTTTGAATCAGTAATTCCAATTTGGTTTAAAATTTAAAAAAATTTTCTTTATATTTATGTACAACTGAGTCATTATAATTTTTCAGTAATACGTATTGTTTATGCTTGTGATCTATACTATAATTATGTTCAGGAAAAAGCCTCTTTAGATTGGATAACGATATGTAATTTATTGAAATATTTTTTCAAACAATTTTTTAGAGAGAGAAGAAAAGTTAAAAGTTTAAATGACATTTTTTGTCGAACCCATTGGAGTTACAAACTCGACGCAATGGGCTTTTTTGTAGGAAATTATACCTATAAAAAAAAACTACGAGTCAGAATTCCCAAAAAAAAAATTTTTCTGGGTGAGCGGAAGGAAAAACGTATAAAAAATCATTTTTAATGTTATTTTAATGGATAAAATTCAAAATTCTCTAGCAGTGGGTTAAAATTCGAATTAAGGGTTCGCAATATGCTGAAAAATTTTGTTTTTTTATAAATTACAAGATTTTCAGGCAGGACTTGAAGAAAAAAAATGTTGCCAAAAATGAAGCACCCTAATATATATATATATATATATATATATATATATATATATATTGTAGTCCTCATGTGGACTGCAAGTAAAGCCTGTGTCATAGCTCTGTGTGTACGAACACAAGAATAATCCGAACTTATGGCAACTCTTTATGAAGAGCAATAACTTGGGTCTAGGAATAGAAGAAGTGAATTGATTGCCACCAGAATATATATATATATATATATATATATATATATATATATATATATATATATATAAATGACAATTCCTTGGAAACATCTCATTTCCAAGGAATTCTTTAATTATCTTTAATTCCAAAGTCCATATATAACTCGTCATTATATATGAACTTAAGGATTATATATATATATATATATATATATATATATATATATATATATATATATATATATATATATATATATATATATATATATATATAATTCCAGTCCTCATGTGGACTGCAAGGGAAGCTGGTGTCATAGTTCCGTGTGTACAAACACAAGAATAATCCGAACTTATGGCAACTCTGTTTGAAGAGTAATTACTCGGGTCTAGGAATAGAAGAAGTGGATTGCTTGCTACCATAATATATATATATATATATATATATATATATATACATATGTATCTATATATATATATATATATTTATATATATATATATATACAGATATATATATATATATATATAAATATATATATATGTATAAATATATATATATATATAAATATATAAATATATATATATATATATATATATATATATATATATATATATATATATATATATATATATATATATATATATATATATATATATATATATATATATATATATATATATATATATATATATATATATATATATATATATATATATATATATATATATAATATATATATATAAATATAAACAAAATATTCAGTTTTGATTTTATATCTTTGACTTGTGAATGTCAAGCAGTTGCATAGATCAGGAATATGCACGAACTGAACTCATGGTTCGAGGTCAAAGATCATGGCAACATTGCATTCTAGTTCTCATGTAGACCGAAGGGAGCTGATGTAGTTAAATGAAAGAAAGTCATAGCTCTGTGTGTACATACACAAGAATAATCCGAACTTATGGCAACTCTGTAAAATGAGTAATAACTCTGGTCGAGGAATGGAATAAACGAAGTGGATTATGTGATACGGTAATCAATCTCCCAAAGAAGCTATATTTTCGAATTGTAATCAGAAATAGGACAAAATATCGTCACAATATACGAAAGACACTATGGCACGGAGTGTGAGTTGCCACAATGTTTAGCAGTTGCCACAGTTCAGGAATATGCACGCACACCGACGCCACAGTGTAGCCAATACAAACACATTGCACACCTGCAAGCATTCAAGGTCACACGTGACGTCATAGTGGTGGGGGCAGACCCAGAACCGGCTTGAATCTCCCACTAGCTTTCTACCCCTGCTTCCCATATACCACCCAAATGGGGTGAATTTGCGGGGATGGAATGCAATTTTATATCCATATTGGCAACGTATCCAGAAATGTTAGACTCATTATCCTTGAACTTACTGAGTTCAATAAAATCTTTGTTTGGGGGTGGTCGCTTTCGCATTCGTTAGCTATCTCGTGCAGACAACGTATCGCTAAAAATGATGCCGCAGAAGTACCATAAGCTACGGTATTCAATTGATATGTTTGAATCAAATCGTTTGGATTTGTTCGCCATACTATTTTTCGCAAAAACGTTCTTTTGTATAGATCAAAACTTGACGGTACATCCTTCTGATGTCATTTGATATCATAATGGGGCAAATTCGAAAACGTAAAATAATTGATAAAATATTTTGCTGTATGATAGGACCACACATCTGTAGATCGTTCAAAGAAACACCGTTTGAAGAAGGTGCTGAAGCGTTGAAAACAACGCGCAACTTGGTGGTACTGGTTGATTCCTTAAGCACTCAATGATGAGGCATATAATATTCGAATTCATCATTCAGTCTATGTATAACGTCCTCAATCTTTCATTTTTCATAAGGCGTCTTTCTAAGAAATTAACCGTTTAACCGCATTTTCTCGTGATTCACCTAATAATGTAGGATATTTTTTAAATGGTATTGAGACGATGTAACGATCAGTCTCGTTCTTGCTTGAATTCTGAACGGAGTTATTTTCACATTCCTGTTCTTCAAGCGACCACGATTTTTCGTGTTCGATTTCCACGACCTCCCTAAATTTGCTTAATTGTTCCTGAATGGATATGTTTGTGCTTAATTTACAATGCGATTTATTTCAATTTGAATTAGATTTAGTTCTTGGCACACTCATTGCACCAGCAACTATCCACCCTAAACGAGTATTCTGCAATATAGGGGATGAAAATTCAATGCTCATTTGACCTACGCTCCCAAGCTGCCAGAAAGCATCTGCTCCGATTAACATATCTATAGGCTTAGGCATAAAGAACTCCGGGTCAGTCAACTTTATGTCAAATGGTATATTCAAATTCTGTATTGTATATCAATTGGAAAGTCAGGTAAGTTGGATGTTATATTATCTAACACGAAACAGGACAAATTGAATGAAGATTCACTGTTTTTTGACTTTATCATAATATTACACTTATGATTCGCATAGGAAATAATTTCTCTTATTCCAGATATCAATAATTTCCTTTTTTTTTCTCTACATTGAGCTTATCGCATAATCTACTCGTAATGAAACCCGATTGTGAACCGCAGTCCAACAAAACTCGGGCTGTTACGAAATTGTTCGAAAATTCTGTCCGCATAGCCAATGTGCAATTAGTAACGTCTACATTCGGAATATTCTCGAACTTTGTTCGTTACTTTGACTCGCAGCAACTGTCGAGTTGGTTTTCTTGGTTACGTCATGTAATATAGTATTATGTTTATCACCGCATATTTTGCATCCTGACAAACTGCAATCGTTAGCCGTATGATTTCGTCTTAGGCAATTTACACAAAACTGTAATGAATTAACCTTTGAATGACGGTCCTTGATCGCAAGTTTGAGAAAATCCGGACAATAAAATAAATTGTGTCGTCCATCACAATTATAGCGCCTGCAGAGAGTTCAGCAAGGGGGGTGAGAGGTAATTAACCCCTCTCCGACTGAAAGATACTATAATAATTCAAAAAATATGCTTGTTTTCTGGCTACTATGAACCTAGCCAGACTATTATAAAATTACAATATACATTCCTATTTTAAGATTCAATAATAAATGATTTAGACTATGGATTTGATAAGGATTTTTTATTATACTAAATTTAAAAGTTAATATTTTTTTCAAATATTTCATCTGATAATGGAAATTCCGTCATGTTGAACTCAAAAATATTATCAAAGCGAAATTCCGAACTGAATTTGTTAATAATAGACTTTTTTAGTTTCGAATTATTTTATTGGAAACCCAAGTTGATGAACCATCATTTTATTCTAACTTTGATTAGATTAAAAAAAAAACAAATGTAGAAGACAAAAATGTATTAATTTGTGTTAAAAACGATAACTTATAAATTAATAAATCGTTTTTATGTTTCGTGTTTTACAATATGTATTTTTATTTTTTTCCAAATTTATGGCTATTATTTTTTACCCTCTTCGGAAAAGTTGCCTAGATCCGCCCTTGGAGTTCATCGAAGCACTCCGCCAAAATCATAGTAAAACATAATTGAAATCACTGTCACTTTGACGACTGGTCTGGTCAGAAGGATCATATGAATATTATTTTTTTACCTAGAACTTTTCTAAAGATTTCTTGATAGAACATGGTCGTGTGGAAAAATTCTATTTCCTGCAAGTTTCTGCACGCAGAGGGAAATAGTCGAGCTCTAAACTTACTTCGCAACGCAAAACATTGGAAACAATGCTCATATCAACTCTCCAAAATGCAATATATAAGGACACAAACGCGTTCAGTAGTTTTTGAGGGTGCCGCTGGCCGTGGTTTCATGTTCCTAAAACATTTATAGATTCATAGGTGAAAGAAGGCTTAGTGCTTAGTCATCCCGGAAAGTGCTTCGGAGCACTTAAGTGCTCAGGAGCAGTTTTTGGGATTGCTAAGCTTTTTCGTAAAATCTCGAAGAACTAAGTACCAAGCACTGGTTGACACAGTGCTTACGAGCACAAAAGTGCTTTGTGTGCTCCCACGAGCACTAAGCACAGTGCTTTGGGACAGCTCTGCTGCCCCTATTAATCCCTGTCGGCACACAGCAGGCACAGAGGGCTGTAAACACTGGGATCTTTCCTAGCCCCACCCGATCCTTTCGGTATGAGTACCAGTCGGGCAACCTTCCACTGTTTCGGGAAAACTCAAGCCGTCAGTTGTTGGTTCAGAATGCCCAGCAGCCATCCCGGGTGCGTTTTTGCTGCAATTTTGATATCTTCTGCTGGTATTCCATCGACCCCTGGACCCTTTTTAATTCTTAGGCGTTCCGCTACTGCCCTCAGCTCTCTTTCTGTGAACAGTCTCATCTCAATTTGTGTAGGTACTTTCGGGAATGTTCAGTTTTTCATCAACTTGGTGCGGAAAGAGTGTTCTCACTTGATTTTTTACAATCTCTTCCGTTAAGTCCACCGGGCTCAGGAAGGCGAAACGGCCAGTGGCTTTCTTGTACCCATCGCCCCAGATATCGTCATTCAAATCATTGCAGTTCCCGTTTAGATGATGAGATCAGTTTCTGTAGGGCCCTCTTCTCGGTTGAATATTCATCTTTGAGCTGGGTCTTCTCCAGGCTACCTCTACAAAATTGTAATACATTTTACCTCCCCTGTCCTCAAACAAATGTTTTTACACGCTCTCCTCTGTATAAAACATCTCTGATTACTTGTCAATCCAGAATAACGTAGATATTTTCAACTGCAAGCAAACTGACATCAAAATAGATATTTTCATAATGATTTTTACTGAAGATACAATATAGTTGTGGTGATGTGAATTAACTTTTTTCTCACTTATTTCTTTTCAGTTCATACACATCATTGCTCTCATTATTCACTTTTTAACCGACGAAACCAAAAAGGAGGAGGTTCTCTAGTCGACGCGTATATTTTTTTTATTAATTTTTTTATGTATGATCACGCATAACTTTTTACTTAAGAGTCCGATTCCGATAATTCTTCTTTCAGTGTATAGTATGTATTTCGAAGTTGGTCCCACTTGAATTTAAAAGATGGAATCCACCCCTAAGGGTAGCAAAATAAAGGATATCGATCACTCACCCTCCGAATTCTGGTCCGTTAACCGATTCTATCAGGCATAACTTTGTACTGGGATTTTCGATTTGGATGATTCTTCTTTTATCAGATAGGGTATACCTCATAGTCGATCATATTTGGATTTCGAATGGAATCATCCACCCTTACGGGTGTAAAAATAGGGGATAATTGATTTTTCACTTGTGAACATTGGCAGACATATGTAGTTGACAATGACAGATCGCTAGTGTCATTATATTCTATGAGAGGATGGAATGATATACAAAGTAATGAAATAAACTAACCAGAACAACAGAAATAATTTATATTACAACAAATAGTAAAAGTGGATAATCATATTATTTAACTGGTAATAGTTGAAGTAACGTGGGTAAGTATTTTGGAAGTAATAAAAATCAAGCAGTTAGTAATTAGTAGATTTCAGCCACAAATAATTGAAAAATAAAAACTTTCTAACAAAAAATCAAACCGACGAAATACGGAACTGGAAAGTAGAAAATTAAATAAATCTTCTTAGTCTGAATAACTAAGCTCCTAAACTAATGTAAGTAACTGATTTTGAGTCGGCGCCAAACAAACAATCAACGAAGATCATAAACTAACTTCAAAAAATCATCAGAATGTCACCGCCCAACTCGATGCCATCATTTCACGCTTTACCTAATTCATTTGTTCGTTTGTTTGGCACCGATTCAAAATTAGTTACTTACATAAGTTTAGGAGCTTAGTCATTCAGACTAAGAAAATTTATTTTATTTTTTACTTTTCAGTTCCGTATTTCGTTGGTTAAATTTTTTGTTGAAATGTTTTTATTATCAAATATGTTGTTTTATTTCACGTAGTTGATTTGTGTATGTAGGTTTTATTGAGACAAGATCTAAGCGAAACAAATAGATGTCTCAATCTACTGAACCAAAATGGATTTGTTTCATATATAAATAAACCTACACGTGTTACTCAAGACTCGAAGTCAACAATAGATCATAATTTTATAGAACAAAAATCTTTACATTCTGAATAAAATAGAACTGAACTTGAAGAATATTATAAATAATACAGAAAAAAACTTAACGCACTAATAGAAAAAAGTAAGAATTATTTTTATCAAAGAAAATTGAATGAAGCAGCTGGGAACTGTAAAAAAACCTGGGCTATAATAAATTTTTTTCTATTGGTGCCCCTTTTCACCCATTCAAAGCACGCCTCAGCGTGTTTAAATCGAACTTTAAAAAACGCGCGTTTTTTAAAGGTAACCATGACAACATCAACAAATCGAGAAACGTGAAGTCTAAATGACAAATTTTTGATTATTGATCTGACAGGAGTACCTTGTAACGTCAAATAAAATATTACTCACAATTCGTTCATTTATATGTGCTCCTCCATCCATTTGATGAACTTTTCATATTCTTTTTTATATATATCACTGGATTTCTGCGGTATTTACCGCGATTCTGCCTCACTATTCAAAATATCGATATAAGAATCATTCATTGTTGAGCTCTGGTGACAACAAATATTGATCTTTGGTAACAAATTGCAAATGAATGTTTTTCTCATTTCCATGACAACGAAAGGTATACTGATGTCATATCACGAATTCAACCTTCTTGCATTATTAGTTCTTAGTTCAATTTTTTGTAGTAATAATACCAGTATATATGATTTCAAAGTGCACCAATAAAAAAAAATAACGTAAAGTATTCGTGGATAACTGGTCTTAAAAACACTTGCTCTATTTCGAGCACTCCGGCTGCGCCGTCGTGCTCGAAATAGAGCAAGTGTTTTAAAGCCCTTTTTATTCACTTATACTTTAATATACTAATATTTCAGGAACCAAATCAACTCCACATATTTCCGAGACTGACATTATAAATAAAAATGCACTCTCAATAAGAAATAATAGCAAAGAAACAAATCTGTTCAATTAATTTTTTTCTAGCTAGGGGACCAAAATGGCAATAGATATCGAAAAAAACTAACCTACCCCAGCGCTTTTTGAATGATATATCTATACAATCAAAATTTTTCATTGAACCTGTCACATCTTCAAACTTATTTTCTTCAAATCAAAATTAACAACCGATTGTTCTCCAGGGCCCGACGGGATTGATACAAGTGTTATAAAAGCCATTCACAAACACATTCTGCTTCCACTGCAACACATTATAAGTCTCTGCTTTCTCAATGGAAAAAAACCTATACTATGGAAAGAATCCATAGTTACTCTAGTTTTCGAATCTGGAAAACGCAATCTATTAATAAACTATCGACCCATCTCAGTTATTATTATATTGGCAACAATATTCGAACACGTAATAAAAAAAAGGTCAATTGTATTTCTGGATAAACATCAAATAACAGCCACTAATCAATACCTATAGATTCTTGCAAAATCACAATACTGAAAATGCCGTCATGAGCTTTGTTGAAAAAACAGTAAAAGACTTGGACAAATCAGATAAGTGCCTAGCGATCTTTCTTGGTTTTGCCAAGGCATTTGACACTGTCTCTCATAATAAGCTGTTATGAAAACTGAGAGACTACGGCAGTCGAGGGTTACCGCTAAATCTTTTCGAGAGTTACATCAAAAACAGAACACAAAAAATGAAGATAGGAGGTATACTGAGCTCTGAATCGCCAGTTGAGACAGGAGTGCCACCCATTGGGACCCATATTTTTTCTATTATATATAAACAGTATTGCAAATACAATAATTTCAAAGGTCAAATGGTCTGATATGCTGGCGATACAGCAATTATCTTCACTGGAAATAATTGGGATGACGTAAAAAAAACTTCTGAAATAGGCTTGAAAAATGTAGCAGTCAAAAAATATCATGGTTGACCAGCACGTCAGATGGTCCGACCACGTCACATACGTAATAAAGCGGCCAAGAGCCCTGATTCATAAATTATACCTACTATAATAAATTCTATTGAAAAAAAACTAATTATATTATACAACTCTTTAGTTGAATGTACCTTGAGATATTGCATAACAATTTGGGGTACATTCACAACTACCATGCAAAACCTTCAAATAACTCAGAACTCTTTACTAAAAATATTATTCCATAAGGAAAATCTCTTCTCAATAAAAACACTGTACTTAAACGCGGGTTAGTTGAAGTGAGACTAATAAATATATACCCATGTCTCCTACGAATGCATCATAAACATGAACAATTTTCAAAGAAGCCTCTCATGCCCGAGCAGCAACCAATCTCAACGTCAGAGTGACTCATTTCAGAAAATCTGTCAGACAAAAATATTTCCTACATTTCGGACCCATACTTTCCAATACCATCTCAACGGATATCAAAATAATCCGCAACAGAAAAAAATTCAAACCAGAAATAAAAAAACTAATCCTCAAATACCACTAAATTTGATATCTTCGGAATAACCACATAAATCCATACTGTTTTCTGATTGACAATACGATATTGATATCGATTCTTCCCCAACACTCAACTTGTAAACCACCAACCTCTATCCTCCTTTTTTATTCTCATATTATAATTACTCCTGAATGAAAAGGGAAACATTATCAATTGAATATTGATAGAAATGTTCTTCTGTGAATTGAAAAATCCACGATTAAAATGAAGTTATTTTTTGTGAATGTCTAACAGAAAACAACTACTTTCCCGGCTAAAGCCACGCTGGACATTGAACTACATCTGATAGATATTCTGAAAAGGCCCTAACTCAGAAGAAGAAATCGGGGAAGTAGTTGTTTTCTGTTAGACATCCACAAAAAATAACTTCATTTTAGTCGTGGATTTTCCAATTCACAGAAAAACATTTCCATCAATATTCAATTGAGAATGTTTCCCTTTTCAACATGAATACCCCACAAGAGGTTACCTTGACGATGGAAGATAGTGACTTTATGAACATCCTGTTTATATTTTCAACAAATCAATACTCCTGAATCTTGTCTTGTCTTGTCATTTCTACTCTCTGAAGTAGACAACGACACAACAGGTACGTATGTGCCTAGGCCGTCCCCTTCAGACAAATATGTACTGTATTATGCCGGATCGTAGAAATATATTTGATTTTATTTGATTAGTCTGTACATTAGGGATAACTCTGTTCAACCTTTTCTGAATGTACATTTCCCATTCTGTAAATGGCTTCGACTGTTGAATGATGTACTGAATGAATAAATAAATACCTGTTTCAACGACCATCTTCAACTGGAACCAGAAAATTGAGTTGTTAATGTTCCAATTTTGATTAACTGGTCCTCAATTTGGGATTTATTCACATGTAATTTTCTTCTTGACTCTTTCGTATTGAAATTCATTCTCACACTGTTACCTTCAACTGTTCATTCTATTTTTATTTTGCTTTTCCCTACAAGGTGGGTTACATTTATTTCCTTGATATATTTCCTTATCTTTCGGCTTTTATCTTTTGCAAGCCCGGCGCTCAATTATTGAACATACCAAGTTGATTAATGTGGAACTTTTCTATTGGCACAATTTAGAAGAACTATTTGAAGTCATTAATTGAATTTCACTCTAGACCTAACCGAGTCAAACTGAGCAGCCTATCGAGAAAAGTGATTTCACTTCTTACAATTTGAATAAGATTCTTTGAATTGCGTTTTGAATTTTTCTGCATCAAAACCTGCAACGATATGCAACTGAATGAAACACGGAACAATCGAGGTGTGAATGTTCATCAGTGAATTGATTGAAAGCTCACATATCAGTTATGAATTAATTGTATCGTGCTCACGTATTCATTACAAATTGCATTGTATGTGAATCAATTTAATAGATTGATACATTTTGTGTTTATAAGTTATCACATCGCAGAATTTTTCGGATGATTATCATACACGGTGCAGTGAATGAAAGTATCGAGTGTGTTACTTTTTCATTTTTGTAATTTTGTTATGCGTCACGTGTAACATTACCAACTTCGGTGTCAATGATTCCTCTGGTGTGGCAGAGCCCTTTGCTCCACATTTTATTGGAAGACGAAGATAGCGCATCCCCTCAAAAAAAGGTACATTAAATTCAAGAGCCACTTTCAATTGTTCCAGTATGCCCCTAGCGTAAGCAGATAGTTCATGAGATGGTTGCTACTACTTTCCTCAAACTTAGAATCCGCTTACGGGTTTTCCGAAAACGATATAACTTGAGGGACACCGCATCATTTGTTTTGAGTTTTTAAGGGTTGGTGTCATCAAATTATATTCCCAATCCGAGATTCATTCATGATATCATTTGATCCCATTTGAATTTCACTAATTTATCCCATCCCTCCAACCCATCATCTTGTAGTACGTCCTTCATGCCCAAATTATACTCACATCTATTAATTATAGCTGTCTCGACAGAAGTTTTCCTGTCAAATTCCTAAATTCCCTAAATGTTTTTTCCTGAAAACTCTCGTCCCCGAAGAATTTATTTTTTCCTATGTTCTTCTTGGTATTGTTCCATCTAGATTATGTTCCTCTCTCTGCCCGCTACTCGATATCCCCTTATCACGTTATCCCGTTTTCTCGTTATCCCGTTTTTCCGTTATCCCCTTTTCCCGTGTTCCAGTTATCCCATTTTTCCGTTATTCCTGTTATCCTGTTTTCCCGTATTTCAACTCTTTTCCGTTTTCCCGTTATAATAAACCGTTATCCCGTTTTTTCGTTGTTCCGGTATCACGTTTCATTAATTATATATATATATATATATAGACAAAGTTTGTAAGTATGTTTGTTACTCTTTCACGTAAAAACTGCTGGATGGATTTCAATGAAACTTCACAGTAATATAGCTTATACATCAGAATAACACATAGGCTACAATTCATAGAGATATTGTGTGAGTTGTCCAAAATATGACGATAAGTGTCAAGTAAGTAGGAAAAAATCTACCATCTCTGCGAGCTATTCTGGCGACGATGACAAACCGAGTTCGCGATACTACGGTACGGTCCAGCGGCACTATAGTATATATATATATATATATATATATATATATATATATAGTGAGAGGGTAGTCGTTGCTAACTAGTTAGTTGTAACATCTGAGTATTGGGGTGTGCAGCAAAAGAAAAAGTGTACTCTTTAAAGTTTGTCCTTTTAGTGACCCTAAAGAATTTTCCAAATTTTTTATTACAGAGTGGTTGGTGCAAATCTCAATATTAATCAGTTCTACCCCTAACCTGTATTCATGTTCCTTAATATCAGCAAGTGCAGCTTGTTTCAGTAGTAATTCTTCTATCGGTCCGATGGACGCTGTGATGTGGGGGGGAATATTCCTTCTATTCTATTCCTTCTATTGTATTCTTTCGCCAGTTTCATTTCAGTTTTTGACCAGGACTTCAAATTCGTATATATATATATATATATATATATATATATATATATATATATATATATGTAGAAAAAATACAAGTACAGATAAGTGACTACATGGAGTGAACAAAGTGATTCAAGGATAAGTGCAACAGCACTTGTTATCCATAAAAATTGATACATATCTATAACCTCATGAAAATATTGAAGAGGTAAGAATGTATAAATGTAAAACTTGAAAAATATTATGTATGAAGTCATTCAACCATGAAGAATACACAATTCGAATTAATACATCAAAGTACCATACAATAGTAATAATAAATTTTTTCAATGATAATAATAATAATATAATAATAATATATTCCATCAGGGTTCAAGTAGATAGATAGATAGATAGATACTTTATTCGTTTACCATTTTACATATTCACAGGGGAATATAAATGGACAAACATGTCAAAAAACACAGAATGCATATACCAAAATTATGAGATATAACACAGTATGAAAATTGTTACATAGTAACGCAGAAAAAGGAAAACTAAAACCATGTAATGGAGTACACTTTGGACGAAACAGTTTGTCTAGTACGTATTATGTCAGAGAAAACAAATAAATAATACAAAATACTATACTATAAATAAATAAGTACACATACACACACATGCATCCATAAAAATTATCAAAATTCATCTAGTGAGTAGCAGCACTTTTCAATTAAGAATTCTTTCAGTCTATTTTTGAATATTCTGACATTTGGTGCTGACTTTATATCCGGATTTAATTTATTGTATAATTTGCACCCCATAAAATAAAAACTTATTTGATAAAGTGCGGATCAGTGGGAATTGGGCTGTAACATATTGCGGTAACGAGTCTTATGATCATGTTTTGGCAAGCACATTGTGATATTTTTATAATTATTATAGAAATATATACACACCTCCAGAATATATACGCTAAATAAAGTCAGGATTTTTTGTTTTTTGAAAAGTTCTCTACAGCTAGTCCTCTTATCAATATTCTCAATAATGCGTATCACGTATTTTTGTAAAATAAAAACTCTGGTTACATTAGCACTGTTTCCCCAACTTAGTATTCCATATCTCATGTGGGATTGAAAATTGGCATAATACAGTGTGATGAGAATGTGTTTGCTGCAATGATTTTTCAAGTATTTGATGCTGTAGCAGGCACTTCGAAGTTTCTTACATAATTGGTTGGTATGCTCTGTCCATGATAATTGCCTGTCAAAAATAACTCCTAGTAGTTTCACTTTTTCAGAACGGAGTAATTGTTTTTATGTATCTTTAAATATTATAGGTGGGTCTTGTCGTCTGTGCCCGAAATATGTCAACACTGTTTTTTTGTGGTTCAATAGGAAATTATTATTTTCTGACCATCGTATTATGTTATCGTATACAATTTCTGTAGAACACATCAGTGATTGTTGGCTGTCACCTGATATAATGATGTTAGTATCATCAGCGTAACATATAATCTTGACATTCGGAATATTTTCTACAAAATATATGAGGTCATTTGCAAATATATTGAAAAGCATAGGTCCCAAGACAGATCCCTGTGGAACTCCCTGTGTGATGGTATAGGAAGGACTGTTAGTGCCGTTGAGTAAAACAAACTGAGTCCTTTTCAAGAGATATGATTCAAAGAACTTCAAAGGTATACCTCTTATTCCATATCGTGCGAGTTTAACAATTAACATGTTATGGTCAACCGCATCGAAAGCCCTCGAAAAATCTATAAATAGTCCAAATACATAATCACCCTTGTCTAATCTACAGACGAGTTCATTTTGAAAGGTATTCAGTGCAGTCTCTGTACCCATATTAGTGCGAAAACCATGTTGACTTGTTGATAAAATGTTATGCTGCGTTAAGAATGTATTCAGCTGATTTTTAACGTTCATTTCAATGATTTTGGAAAAGCTACAAAGTGAGCTGATAGCTCTATAATTTGCAAGTTCATTTGAATATCCTTTTTTATAGAGAGGCATTACCTCTGCTAGCTTGAGACAGTCTGGAAAAATGCCCATTTCATAGGACTTATTTATCAAGAATACCAATGGCGGACATAAGTAGTGACTAGTTTTTTCAATTTAATTATTTGAAACTTGATCATACCCTGATGAGTTGGATGTCTTCAAGTTATCAATAAGGGTTTCCACGTCTATAAGTGTGACAGATTTTAGGAAAAAAGACAAGTTACAACTAGGAATATTCAAACTAATGTGATCCAAATTTTTTTTACGGTCTTGAATGATGTCTTTTGTAAAAAGCAAATTGAATTTCATAGCTAAATCCTGATCAGATAATTGCACACCATTTTCCTTCATTTTAACTAATTGTTTTTCTCCTCTTTTTGCACCTTTGAGTTTGTTAATTATGTCCCACGTAGCTTTTGATTTATTCTCAGAATTAATTATTAAGTTGTCAAAATAATTCTTATTTGCCCTTGTTAGTGCCATACAGTATTGCTTCTGACTCTCTATACTCGCGATTTTATATTGTGGATCGGTTTGTGACAAATCTGAGAACAAAATCATCCGTTCTTTGAGTTGTTTAACGTGATCAGTCATCCACGCATTCTTTACCCCTCTTTTCTTAGGGTTTGACGCAACTTTGCGAAGAGGAAAGCAGTTGTTCTTATGTCTAATTATGGTGTTAATGAAATTATCCCATGCTATATTAGAATTCTGTTCATTGTAAATAGCATTCCAATTTTCAGCTTCCAAACATTCTAGAAAACGATTGTTATTGTTTTCAGAGAAAAGCCTCCGGTAGACATAACTTTGAGAACTTTCTATTACATCAATTATATTAGAGATCCTAATGTGTTGAGCATAGTGATCAGATAGTCGAAAATCAACCACATTTGATTCGTAGCATTCAAAACTAGAACTAATGATAAAGTTATCTAAACATGTAGAGGATGCAGCCGTTACTCTGGTTGGTGACTTAATTATTGAACACAGATCATAACACCCTAAAAGATCTTCCATTAATGTAAGATTATTACTTAGTGTAAGAAAATCGATATTGAAGTCGCCTCCTAAAATAATTGACTTGAAAAGGCTCGAAGTTTTTTCCAGAAGGTTCGCAAGCAATTCTAAAAAAATTTTGAAATCACTGCCTGGTGGTCTATATATAACAACTATAATCAAATTCAACTTCAAGATTGACACCGCACAGCATTCAAGGATACCCTCTAAACAATATTCAGATACATCGAAAGCCTTTGATGTTTTCCTTCATTTTCGTTGTTTGCAGTTGCCTCTGACTTTCTATTGAAAAACTTTGTTCAGCTTCATACACTTCATCTTCAAAGTCCTGACTTCGTCTCTTCAGTTGAATGATATAATTTTCCTTTTCTTGACAATCTTTTTTTTAAATTTGAATTTCGTCTTGTAGCATCTCAGTCATATTCTCTTTCTCGTTCTCATTAAGTTCTAGTTGAATTTTCAGCCTATCTATTTCCTTTTGAAATTTTAGGTATTTCTCATCCTCGTTCATTATGATGCTGTTAATTGTTGAAGGCTTCTCTACGGATAATATACTTTTCGAGTTCTTGTTCGCAATATTTGCCTGACTCCGACTTTGTGATCTAGTAATCTTAGATGCCATTTTTGCGACTTGGCAACAGTGTAAATGCTTGCTACGTGTATATCAATTATTTGTTTCACGCCACTGGACTATCACTGCCGTATTCTGTAGTTTTTATACCTCTTTACAAGTTTTTGTATTCCAATAGTCTCTTCGTTTGTTTGTCGCAAAAAAGCAGATATGAAAGTTTGTCACTCTCAGGTCTTTTAAAGTTGTTTCGTTTTATTTTGCAGTTGACACTGTAGGATCACAATTTTTGAAATGTTATTCTTGCAGAACACACTAATAGGAGTATTTTGATACCACTTTTGTTAATTAAAGACTGGTATTTGTACGAGAAAAGAACGATTTTGTAGGAGCGGAATAAACCATCTCTATTCTGCAACAGTTTTTCTCAACTACGTAGTTGGGAGAACAACTTTTTTCCATTTTCGGTCATATACTTCTTTATCTTTCTTTTGAAATTTTGCGTAATTTTACATTTTTTAATATTTTTAGGCAGAGTGTTATAAATTTTAATTGCAATATAAGAGTAGGCTCTTTGGGTTTTGGATTTTGTAACATGCGGGAGGAACTGTTTGCTACGGTTTCGTGTGTTGTATTCATTATTAGGGATATAAGATTCTTGTTTTTGGGAGTGGTACCTCATATTCACACAAAGGTGAAATAATTGCCTGATATCCATTATTTTTCGTTTTTTATAGAGGCTATTGGAACTGTCCCTGGAGATTTTCTGTGGGATCAATTCCAGAAACTATCTTCGTATTCCTCCAAACGATTTAGATGTTTATATATTTAATTGTTTATATATTTGAATTTATATAATATGGTTCGGAGTTTTTTAGTTTTATATTTTATATGATAATCCCACTCAATATGTGTGTTTAGGTATATTGCTAGGTATTTTACTAGAGTTATAGACTTCAATTTCAATATTTTTCCATCTATATTTATTTCTAGTTGGTCCAGAAAAGGGACGCTTGATTTGTTGCAACTGAAAGGAAGAACGTGTTTTTTTCAAAATTCACTTTCAATAGTTTGTTATCAAACCAATCTTTAATAAATTTAAAATATATTTCTGCAGTGTTTTTCAATTCCTGCCATGTTGGAGACTGTTGAAAAATAACAGTTTCATCAGCATATCCTATAATGTCACCTTTACTGGCAATTGAGTACAGTTCGTTTACATATAAGTTGGATAACAGTGGACCCAGAACTGTGCCTTGATTTTTCCATACTCTATGGTTTTTGAGTTACTTGAGTCATCACTAATTTTCACTTTCTGGGACCTTTCAATCAAATAGCTCTCCATGAGTTTATGTTTCCTCTCATTCCTATTTTTTTGAGCGTTTCTAAGAGTAGCTTATGGCTGACAGTACCAAAAGCCTTTTTCAGATCAATGAATAAATATAAACATGGGGTTCCTATTCCAGAGGCTTGATGTATTTCCCCTGTGATGTATAGGATAACATCTTCTGTGGAGATTTATTCTCTAAGCCAAATTGTCTGGCGGAAAGTGTAAATTTATGAAAAAAGGAAAAGAGTCTTTTTTCCGATAATTTTTCGAATACTTTTGATAGGTTCGTTATTAGTGAAATGGGTCCATAGTTGGTAACGATGTTTTTGTACTCATTTTTGTGTATTGGAATGACGACTGAAATGTTGAAAGAGGTTGGCCATGTTCCCTTATCTAGACATCAATTTAAGATATCAGTGAGAGGAATAACGATATTATCTGCAATTTTCTTAAGTGTTTCAGCTCGTATTTGATCATCACCTATGAATTTTCTATTTTTCAGGTCATTTATGAGGTCCTCTACTCCAATCGCGTCGGTAGGACGGATAGCTATGAAATTTGTTAGTCTTGCTGTATTTGAATTGAAATTCGGGTTCTTTATGGTTTGTTCAGTTTTTTGCCAGTTTCAATGAATTCATTTTTGAATTCATTTGCAATTTCTCTGTTTTCGTTCAATAATTCACTTTTGTCATTTTCTGTACTCTGTATTTGATTTTCCAATTGCTTCTTGCCACAGATATTTTGCACTGTATTCCAGAGCTTTGTTTCATTGCCAGAGTTATTTTTGATTTGTTCTCTGTAGTAGTCGCGTTTAGTTCTATTCATTGAATTGGTGAGTTTATTTCTTTATTTTTTATGATAATTTTTAAATTGATCGTTGTGTGGGTTCTGTTGTAGTTCCGCGAACGAATAGTTTTTTGTGTTGATACATTTCGATAGAGCATTCGTCAATCATGGAGCAAATTTTGTGTTTTTCCTATAGCATTTTTTATTCTTGGTACATTTTTCTATAGCGTTTGTTAGAACATCAATCAATTTTTTCATAGCAGAATTTGGATCTTCTGTTTCGTACACAGACTCTCAGTTTTCAGAGTATAATTTGTTATTCATTCATTGGCATTCGTACAGAGTAGATGTGCTATTGAATCGGCGTCTTGGCGTTTTTAGCAACCGCTGTTCTATTCGGTATTTTGTGTGTATCAGGCTGTGCTTATAAAAATGGTTTTCACCAAAGATCAGAAGAATGATATCAAACTTATTATTTGTGAGTGTTTCAAAGACAATACATTTTTGGACTCCCTCTCCGACAAGTTAGCAGAGCTAGTTTCAACAAAACTTGCTGAAAAAATTGGCGAACTGGAAAACAAACTAGACAAAATGAACGAACGTATTATTCAATTAGCCGACAACAATCAAAAACTGCAAATTGAACTTGATCAAGTGCAACAGGATAAGAAGATTGACAACTTACGTATGTATGGTATCGAGAAAACTAAAAATGAGAACATTTTGGAGGTGGTTCAACAAATATTCACTGATAAACTTTCACTCGACCTGGATGATCGTCGAATTAGTAGTTGTTATCGAATCAAATCCAACCAGGATGGTAAGGGGATAACCAAACCAATTATTGTCGAATTTGCATCTTACGACGACTGTTGTATGGTGCTTCGCAATAAAAAAAAGTTGAAAGGATCCCGCGTCACAATCACCGAATATTTAACGAAGTCCAGGTATGACATTTTTGTGAATTCGGGAGAAATTTACGGGAAACGGAATGTGTGGACCCAGAGCGGTAAAATATGTATTTTGATCGATGGGAAAAAACATTATATCAAAAGTGATATCGAACTCAGACAAATCAAATCTCCTTCTCTGTAATTACTCGAATTTGTTATAATCTTGAATCGGCAGACTATTGCTGGTTATTCTCCATAATTTATAAGTTTCATTCTTATTTTCAATTTACGATGAATTTTTATTTTTTAATTTTAATGGTATCATACATTATTTCAACGTTCGAGAGTTTCCAGAAGAAAAATTGAAATTAACCGAACTGTTTTTGTGACCTGAGCTGACTGATGAATTGTAAACAAAAACATACTATTTTTTATATTTTTTAGGTTCCTGATTTATTTCTTGCTTTGCGAACCTGCGTTTGAATACTTTATACTTTTTACTATTTAAAGATTTTCGTTCCTTAGAATCTTGTTGATATTATTTTTATTTATAGATTTATATATAGGGTGATTCACTAATGATTCGTAATTTTTATTGAGATGGTTAAAAACTTGAAGATATGCCATCTTAATGTTCGATCACTTGTAGCACATTTTGATGATTTCAAGACTCTGGTAAATGATTTTGATATAGTGGGTGTTTCTGAAACATGGCTGAATGATAGTTTCAATACTGAATCGTATTCAGAAAGTACAGAACTTTTGTTGTCGATTCATTTTCTCCCTCAAAAAATACGATCATGTTTCCAATAAAATGATGGAACTGAAGTGGCTTACAATGGCTAATCGTTGTGAATAACATTTTTGTGTCTTTCCATATAAAATAATAAAGAACAGAATTATTTTGGCGCTCTATTGTAAATTAACTCCTAGATCATCTCTTCATTCATTAGAAGTGAGAAATAAACATCACTTCAATGTTCCTCGTCACTGTTCAGTCATGTTTCAGAAATCCTTCACCTATCAAGCCGTTCACATTTACAATTCACTCCTCATCAATCACCTTCATTTATCTGAATTTGAAATTAAAAAAATTTTGAAAGCAAAATTTTGTGAATCCCCGAAATAAAAGACTTGAAACTCTATTACCTAGTTATATGTTGATAAATTACTTTTGTTTATTTGACTCTCAATGATTATGTTTTTTATTACCCTATGAATGTCGTTAGTACCAAAATTTTCTGTCAATTGTACAACTTAGGTTAAGTGTAAGAGTAGCAATAGCTAAACTTTGCCTACTTTGTACCGAAGAAAATAAAGACGATTAATTATTATTATTATTATTTAGATTTTCTAAATTTATATATTTTTTATATCTCATTTCATACCCCTTTTTTGTAGTATTATTTATTATCTATAACAATTTGTAGGATAGTTATAAAATGGTCGGTAATATTGCTTTTCGAACAATTGGTTTTGTCTTATCTAGTATATTCCGTTTGTTCTTGATAAAAATGTGATCGAGACATGTTGTCTTGTGGAATCGTTAATGCTGGATATGTACCCAAGTTCATGTAACATACTGTGTTTTCATCTTCCCATAACAGATTCATATTTATATCGCATATGAAGAGATAATAATCAGTTTTTCTTATATTTTCAAAATATCTCACTAAAATTTGGTTGAATTAATTTATGTTCGAAGCATCTAGTGATGAATATGTCGTTCTTATTTCCGACTTTTATTTTCGTTTCGAGAAACTTTACCCTTTGTATCGCAACAATTTCGCTATCAAATCCATAATGTTCCATTACAAACATTATAACTCCATCATTTTGATCATATTCACCTTCGTTATAAATTGGTTTCCACCCTTGTTTACAATATATATGAGAGGCAAGTAATTTCCAGGTCTCAGTAGGTATCATGCAATCGAAATCGGGGTTAATTTCATCCAACATTATTTTGAAATCATCAATATTTTTGTTCAAACTACGTATATTATTATGAATAATTCTGAAATTGGGATTTTCTTTCGTTTTGTTTTGGAAGTTTCTGCATTTTTCAGGATTATTCAGTGTATATGTTTTCATCGAGTCTATTTCAAGATCTCTTATGTACTGGTCCATATTCAGCTCAAAACTTGAACATCCTAGAACTGAAACATCAACAAAAAAATTTAAGCTGAAAAGTACCTGTGGATAATGTCTCTACTACTTTTCCTGTGTTCTCAGTGTCCGAAATGCAGTCTTTTTTTTGGGTGGGTCATTTATTGACAGTTGGCGGAATTTATTCGATTGTGTTTTCCATTCTTCGTTCACAATTCTTTCTTCGTTACTGTGCCTGGATCCTTCTGCAAGTTTAGTTTGGATCAGCGATGCTTTTGTTGTTATTATAGTTTCTTCCTCTTCTATTACAAATTCTTTTGGGGAGGGGGTGGGGGGTTCACCTGAAATCTTTCTTGTGGATATATTTGATAATTCGTCTTCTTCATTGCTAAGGGTGTTTTGTACTTTGGTAACTGAGTATGTTCTGTCTCCCACAATTAGTTTATTACCCTTTATGGTTGCTTTCGGGGAATTATTTCTCGCCTCTTTCAATTCTTCCAGTAGTATCTTCCTGTCTTTCAGTTTTTCCTCAAGTAATTCCTCACTGACAAAAAATTCACTTCTTTTTAGTCTCGAGCCGTTTTTCAGTTTCTTCCGCTTCTTGAGGTAAGTTGTTAGAGATAGTAGGATGGGTCTTTTGGTTGCTTTGTTTCTCCAATCTGAATATATTTTTTATTTCTGTTCTTTCTAGAGAAACCCTCAGTTTTTCTATCACCAGTTCTCTTACTTTTTTCTCTAGATTCTCTGGTTGTTCTTTGGAGGCTTCGAGTATACCGTAGAATACCAAATTGTTAGTGACAATTATTCTCTCTATTCTATACAAACGATTTATCAGTTGCTGATTTTCTTCCTCAAGATGTTCTACTTCAGTTTTATCCTTTTTAACTTCTGTGTGTATAGCCGTCGATGAATTATTTGTTACTTCTTTAATTTTTTCGATTCTCTGACCAAAGTTTGAGTTTACCTCTTCTATTAGCATGATTTCTGATTTCCATTCCTTAAATGAAATGTTTTCGGCACGCCTATGGTTTATCTACATTCACTGGCAAAGAACTATGGATTTCACGAGTTCAAACAGAATTTACTGATCATCTGCCACGTCTGTTATTGTGTAGGTTTCTGTTTGTTTTTTTTCCTTTGACTATCATATACATCCTTAGTTTATGTACACATTGATATAACTTTCCGCAGTTTTGCCACTGGAAAATCACTTTTTCACGGAACCGATATTGTTCACGTTTTCGATCGAATTCGCGGTTCGATACCATATATGTCTATATATATATATATTTATATATATCTATATATATATATATTTATATATATATATATATATATATATATATATATAGTTAAAGAAAAAGGGATCTTTATTTTGGGTATGCAGTCGTAGGGATGAAATGAGTATACTCTATTTTTCTATTCCTTTTGAGATTTTAGACCTTCACAAAAAACCACAAGAAAAAAAAGGTGAAATTTAAATTTTTTTTTAAAAAAAAAATTATTTTAAAAGTAGGTTAACTTGGCAAAACGTAAATAAAACACATAAGTTTTTTTTGATCATATATTCCTGAAAACATTCCCAGGACGAAGAAATTTCTGATGACTTTTCTCAAAATCTTTTCTTTTCCAAAAAATCTCATTTGAAGTATTACGAACTTTTAAGAAAACACTTAGCCAAATCGGGCCATAGTTCTTATAAAAAAAAATGTTTTCCTGGCCAGAACTCGTTCCTGTGATCTTCTGCTTGATAGGCGATAGTGTAACCGTTCAACCGTTCAGCTACTTCCTCGATTGGTAATAAATGACTCGATATTCTTTTTTTTTCGCCAAATTCCTCATACAGATGTGGAGAATGTTTGCCGCAATATACGATTTCATGTCGCAATATACGATTTCATGAAAATTTCAGTGTGGATGTGTGTCTCGCTTACCAGAAAAGCTACTCTACGACATCGACATTCCATTGTATGCGAAAATTATTTGCTGAAATAAATGTAACAAATAATTTATCTTCTGAAAGTTAGTGTTG
>JAFIRS010004939.1:0-70239 GCA_018342105.1 Gonioctena quinquepunctata
CGCCCATTAACTTCAGTGCGAATATATTATTATAAATTCAACCCCAAATTGTAGCTTTGCTAGCAACTTTTCAACAAAGGACTAATCGAATATAGGATTTCTATATTAGAAGCGTCCTTAGCATCTTGGGCTAATTATATGGAGTAATGATCTATCCCAAACCAGTGGCGTTACGGAAGGTTTAACTTTTGATAACTGTCCAACGGCTTGACCGTAGTTGGGCCGAGGTGGGATATTTTCTATTCCTAAATAATAGGCTGGGATGTAACAGAGTCTTTCCAGGCAGCTGGAAAAAAGGCAAGGCTATCCTGATTCCCAAAGGGGATTCAAGAATAGATGGGAAACACAGACCAATCTGTCTTCTGGACTGCCTTGGGAAAATATATGAATACCTATTGAAGGCCAGGCTGGAAGAGGAGTTAGGAAACAGAGAGGGCATAGCCAGCACCCAGTTCGGCTTCATAGCCAAAAGATCAACGGTAGGAGCCATCAAGCACGTGCTGGAGAGGGTGAACAGTGATCGGAAGGTATGGGGAGCGGTGATCATGATTGACATGAAAAATGTCTTCAATACGGCAAAGTGGCACCTGATAAAGCACGAACTGGGCCGGCTTCAAATTAGCCCCTAGTTACGCATTGCAATCGGGAGTTACTTATCGAGTCGAGAGCTGACCTCTGGGAAAATAAGGATGAACCTGACACAGGGTGTCCCGCAGGGTTCCGTACTCGGTCCCACTTTGTGGAACGTGTTATACAATGGCATCCTAACACTGGACCTCCCGAAGAATTGCGCAACCGTCGCATACGCCGACGATCTTGCACTTGTAATCACGGCCGACAAAAGTGACGAGCTGACGCGCACTGCAAACCAGAGCCTAGCAATAATTAAAGGCTGGACGGAGGATAATGGGTTAGAGATTGCCCCGCAGAAAACCGAGGCTATCATAATCAGGGGACGCAGGAAGAGGGAAGGAATTCGCTTCGAGCTGGCTGGCACGGAGATAATTCCAAAAAGATTTGTTAAGTATCTCGGGGTTTGGCTTGACGACAAACTGAGGTTTAATAAACACGTCAGGGAGACCTGTGACAAGGCGAATAGGCAGGTGACGGCCCTAACGAGGGTCCTTTCAAACACAAGGGGACCTGGCCTATATAAGAGAAGAGTGATGTACGGAGTGGTGCAGTCCGTCCTCCTATACGCGGCTCCCGTGTGGGGCGATGTCACCAGAGTGAAGACATACAGGGGCATGTTGATATCAACGCAGCGGAAGATGCTACTCCGCGTGGCCATGGCCTATAGGACTGTGTCGGCTGACGCACTGTGCGTCATAACGGCAATACCGCCAATAGACCTCATGATAGAGGAAAAGATACGTCTGGATTCCATTCCCAATCTGACTGAAAGGGGAAAGAAGGAAGAGAGGAACAGGACCATTGAACAATGGCAAACGCGATGGGATGAAAATACTACTACTGCTCAATGGACCAGAAGACTCATTCCGAACCTGAGAGCGTGGATAGAATGTAGCCATAAGGGCACAAATTACTATGTAACCCAGGCCCTAAGCGGGCATGGGTCTTTCAGAAAATACACCTATAAGATAGGAAAAGCCGCGGACGATTGGTGCTTGTATTGTGGTGAATGGGATGACCCAAATCACACAATATTTGGATGCAAGAGATGGGAACGAGAGCGACACAACGCTGAAATGGCGTTGGGGGTAACAATTGTGCCTGAGAACATGATCGGACTCATGATCACTGATGAAAGAAGATGGCAGGCGGGCTACAATTTTCTAAGACAGGTGATGGAGGCTAAAGAAAGGGAAGAGAGGGCTATGCAAAGGCAGGACCGATTCCCAATAAATGATGGAGATGAACTGTGATATTTGAGTCTGTGATACCTATGTTTGTGATATTTTAGTATAGTATTTTATTTATTTTATTTATTTATGTACTGTACGTGACGTGACGTGGAAAATCCATGCGAAGATAGAGAAAGAAGCAGCTGCATGGTACGCCGCCTATGCTTGACGCTATGTCGACAAGATGGTCCCAGCATAGGAGGGCGAGGGGTTTAGTCGGAGTTGCGCCCGACACTACCTGAGCTGATAGACACAAGGCCCAGGTGCCAAGCGGTTTCCCCCTTCAAAACCAAAAAAAAAAAAAAAAAAAAAAGGTACCGCCAGTTAAAAGTTTTTTTTTCCGGCGTACCTATAGGTGTTATAGACTCGATGATGGTTTTGGTTATGTTGTGTCTCGCTTCAGCCAGAGCTCTTCGGACCTTTGGCTGGTTGACTACTCCGTACTGATGAGGGCCAAAAAAGCCTGAAACCGGTATGCGGATTGTTAGGTGAACACGACATAAATTAAACATAATCGAGCTTATCAGAAAGAAACATTTGCATTCAATGTCCATGTATATGGAGGTATGCATGGATTTTCAGGTGAATATCATCCAACGTTCTGCGTGGTATTTGCCAGGAAAGTAGTTGTTTTTCACCTGACATCTAACATTTTCTGGTTCAATTCATATTAAATCTTTTATGTGAAGAAAACTGTTTAATTCGATTTTTCTATTTATTCCACTTCACATGGCGTTTATCTTCCACTATATGCTAGTCGGGCTTGCCACTCCTACTGAGAAGGAATCTTTTATTTAGAAACCTATCGAGGTGGGAGATTTTCGGAGTGTTTCTTTCTGGCACTAGGTACCGCCAGTTGAAAGTTTTCTTTTCCGGCGTACCTATAGGTGTTATAGACTCGATGATGGTTTTGGTTATGTTGTGTCTCGCTTCAGCCAGAGCTCTTCGGACCTTTGGCTGGTTGACTACTCCGTACTGATGAGGGCAAAAAAAGCCTGAAACCGGTATGCGGATTGTTAGGTGAACACGACATAAATTAAACATAATCGAGCTTATCAGAAAGAAACATTTGCATTCAATGTCCATTTATATGGAGGTATGCATGGATTTTCAGGTGAATATCATTCAACGTTCTGCATGGTATTTGCCAGGAAAGTAGTTGTTTTTCACCTGAGATCTACCATTTTCTGGTTCAATTCATATTGAATCTTTTATGCGAAGAAAACCGTTTAATTCGTTTTTTCTATTAATTCCACTTCACATGGCGTTTATTTTTCTCTTCCTTAAACCGCCATATGTTGAACTCCATGTGGTACATTGATATATAGCGTATTATTGAGGATTGTTGCAAGCAGCAGCACAGACTTCAGGAGTGCTATTGAAGGGTGTTGAGGTTTGAATGCGTCGCAATGGATATGTTGTTGGCGGTATATTAGGTTCTCCCAAGCCCTCCACACTCAACTTGCCGAACTGTTTCACAACGTTTTCTATCCTTCATAAAATTCGATATCTTTGGATAGTTCTCGAACACATCTTCCCAATTCTGCAACTCTACGTCTGTACTCTTTAGCAGACATTTCGAAAATGACCATTTTCCGAATTATTGTTTCATGAGTTGAAATAGCTCAGTTGGAGGAGCGATAGACTGAAGATCTGGCGGTCCCTGGTTCGAGCCTCAGTTTCGACATTCCTTTGTTTCTTGATGAATCGAGCATGATATTGTAACGAAGTTACTGGGGTTCTATTTATTTACAATTATTTTTCATTCATTTCAACAGTCTCCCAAGCTCTGGGAGTAAATGAAGAAATAAAATTCCTATCTCCGTTAATAATAATCGGAAAAATATCGTTCTTGTCCGACATAAATTCGCGAAGCATGATATACACATTTTGTAATAAATAGCCCTTCCGAATCGATTACGTAAAACACATCGGAACACATAGCGGAACAAAGCAATCGTACGTCACCCGCCCCACCCAGAATTCCGGCGAAAAATCAAGAGGAAGGCCTCCAACGACGTGCAGGAGTTTGCCAAAGCTGCCCAAGAATATGAGCTTTTACGACCCCAACACCGTTTATGACACCCTACCGAACTCCGTCGGCCCCACCAGCGGTAACAAGACTTATCGCCCCAGTAGCCACGCCGTCTCCAAGGAGCCCCATCAATCAGCAGGCCGCGGCACAGGCCAGCCTAGTCAACCGCCGCCCAATCGAAGATAGCCGAGAGTGCTGGCGATGTAGGCAAACAGGGCACTTCAGGAGCTGATGTCAATCCGCTCCGAGCATATTCTGCTCCCGATGCAAACGAGACGGAGTAATGTCTCGTGATTGCCCATGCCCACGGCCGGAAAACCAAAACCACGACTGGAGGTACGTGCAGCCCCGCCCCCATGACGCCTCACCTACCGCCATCATCGCTACCGTCGACCACCGACCGCATCTTTCCGTCAAGATTCCCGGTGGCACCACTGAAGCGCTGATTGACACAGGTACCGTAATCTCCTATGTCGGCGACAGGATAGCCAGGCAGTGGAATCTGCTAGGAGTACCGAAAACTCCAACTGCTACGAGTTCTGCCCGACTGGCCAATAGAGAAACCGTTACCATCCCCGCAACGTTTCACGTGGAGATCCGAGTTGGAGAACACCGTTTCGAGGAATTTTTTGGACACCTTGTAACGAATTTTTCGTTACTTCCTTATACATAATCAATTTCTCATAACTATTCCGGTTATCTTACGGTGGAACGGGTCATTAGTCACGGCCGATCGTGAACTATGGGACAGCGCCATCATCATGAGTTCGTATTCTGTCAAGTTGGACGAGTTTTGTTATCGTGACAGTTGTATTCATGTCGTCAAGCTGTGTTTTTCCAAGTGTTTTTCAATAGATAAAAACCAAGAACAGTTTGTGAAAAAACCCAGGTAGAATTGGTGATTTGTTCGAACCGAAGGAATAATCGATCTCTTTCTTGATTTGAACGTCGAGATAGGCAGATGGACTGAGTAAATTGATTTTGGTACGTACGATCTATAAGTTGAATGAGTTTCACTGCTGGAGTTTAATTGAGTAATATTATTCTCTTTATCTTTCAATTAATGTTGTAGCTGATTAGCATTTTCTTCTTTTTCCTTAGGCTTGTAATATTAGAATTCTTGGATATACCGCATGGTAATTTTTGAAGGTTAAATATAGATATTTCGGCCATTTTGACAAATCATTCATACTACATATTGTGGCTAACGTAACATCTGTTCCAAATATTGGGAACTGATTTTTTTCATTGGAAATCAGTTCTACGCTTTTGCATTTTTTTAGGTACCAGTTAATTGGTAATTTGAATGGACTAGAGCTTATTTACCTCACACGACCACCGGTTTGTTCCAAGGATTCCAATTGAAGTGAAGGGCGAATTTGATTGTTCGGGGATCGTTTGGAGTGACTAATAGGACGGCTCTCTGGTAAGCAATTTTCTTTATTTCATAACAATATAATTTTCTTGAGAAAGAATTGCTTACAGAGAGAGTTGTACCTCTGGCCTAACGGTCTCAGAACACTCGATTCGATTCAATATATGCCTCCAGCGTAAAGTTGATTTCCGTTAAATAAATTTCTTATATCTATTACTCCATTCAATTCCCAGTGTGGCTTATTTGATTTTTGATCGTTGCAGAGTCAATTCACTTCAGTTACTACCTTATCGCCAAGAGCAGGGAGATTCACAAATTTTTTTTAGAATTACCTGTTTATCGATTTAAAAAGGGAATTGCCGCCCTATTTCAAAATTATCTTTATCTAAGAGAGTTGTGCCCACTGAAAGACGTGAGGTCTCCCTCTCCAGTTATCTTTAAAAATTTTTGAATTAAAAGAATTATTTCACATTATCTTTTCCAAAGAGAGTTGTGCCCACTGAAAGACGTGTGGTCTCCCTCTTCGGTTTATCTCTGGAAATTCTTCAATAAAAGGAATTATTTCACTTTATCTCCATCTAAGAGAGTCGTGCTCACTGAAAGACGTGTGTCTCTCTCTTCTTATCTTGGCTGAAGAGTATACTTTTACTCTGACTATTATCTTGGTTCAGAAACCCTATATTTTTTGTAGCTTACTAGAGTATTTTGGTTATAACGCTATATTTTTCTTTGGCACTTGCTTTAAAATAGTATATTTTTGCACTGGCAACCTTTAAATATTTTGCTTTAAAATAGTAGATTTTTTCTCTGGCAATTTTATAGTATTTTGCTTTAAAATACTATATTTGTTCTCTGTAAAATTTGAAGGAAATTTTATATTTCTTTTATCCTTCCGGTACATAGAATCATCTTATCACCGGTACATGATACCTTACAAAACTTACCTGTTTCAAAATTTAACTGAATTTGAACATCACGTTTTGGGTGAGGTTTGTTTTGTTTGGTTTTAAATTTTGTTCATTTTTAATATTTTTTTTAATTATTAAAATTAACTTATAAATTTAACTCCAGAATAGCAGATTGGATTGCTGTTTATTATCTTTGTTCTTTCACTGTAACTTTCCAGTCTTTTATATAGACTGAGATTTTTATTGTATGCTATCATTTGCATCTATCTTTTGACTCTCGATTAAAATTTGAAACATAAAACTTGAGGTTCAAAGGATATCCTTCGTTCTCCCCTTTTTGTACATATTTTGATTCCTATCATCTTCTTCGCATGATATATACCACGGAGGGAACCCATCTACGGAGACGGAAGGACTAGTAGCCTGGGAGGTCTTACAGCAATATCAGCAATATCAGCACTGGTCCGTGAAGATCAACTAAATTCACGCCGATAAGGGGGTCTGAAATCAACTATCGAACCACCCCAGACCATCTTCATCGTAACCGCTGAAACCAAGTTCCTCCTAGAACCGCTGGGACCAGCTTCAAGAAACTAGCCTTCCTCTATCTCGCTCAAGATCTCCGAAGGTATATTCGTGACCAACAACTGGAGGAATCATAGGTGTAAATGTTCGAATTTTGATCAGAGTCAAAATTACTGGTTTCTTTTTATGTAATTTTTCCATTCTTTTAAGAGAAGTTCAATACTCTTCTAGTATTTGTTAATTTTTTTTATATCTTGTTCAATAATTTTAATTCCAACTGGAATAAATTTGTTAAGTTGATTTATTGCATATTTATTTGCCTTCCCATACAAGCTAGGTAACATTTATTCAATTTTATTTATCTTTGACTTTTGTCTTTAGCAAGTCTGGCGCCCAACTCTGGAACTAGTCAAGTTAATTAATGTATAATTTTTTTAGTGGACAAATTTGATTAACTAGGAAAAGTCATTAATTGAACCTTACTCACGGCCTAACCGTATCCATCTGAGCAGCCTATCGGCAAAGTGATTTCACCTTCTTGAATTTGAATCATATAATTAAAAATCTGGGGTTCAAAAGTAAGGGGTGTTGCAACCTGTGTAGACTGTCATCCGATATGGTCCTGGGAATGGACATATTGAGGAAAAGGCAGTTTGAACTCGACCTAGGAAGTGGCCAAATCTTGGTAAAGAACCAACCCATTGCAGTGGAAGCTCGGCCCGTACCATGCTTTCCGATTTACTGAGCCAAGACCGGCCCTAACGCTTTCCAGAGAGGAAGAGGACCACTTACAAACCTTCCTGCAGTATGAAGTACGACCATTCGAAGAAATTCATGGGGTAACACCGCTGGTGGAACATAGGATCCATCTCCTGAATCCAGAGCCAATAAAGCAGCGATACCGACCCCAGAATCCCAGAACACAGAATCAATACTGAAGTTGACAGAATACCACAGGAGAACATCATAGAATCCTCCGAGAGCCCATGGAGCTCGCCAGTAGTCATCGTGCGAAAAGAAGATGACAAGCCAAGGTTCTGCAGCGACTTACAGAACGTCAATTCCGTCTCCATGAAGGATGTGTACCCGTTGCCGTTCATCAATACCTCCTGGACCGACGGAGCCGCCACCCGACGACGGGAAGTATCGGCTCAACAAGCAGCCACCGCCCCAGCAGCTCCGGAACCCCCTCTGCCTGTTACCCACCCGTCAAAGGAATCTGTGCTGGCGCTGGGTCAACCCGGGCACACACGCAGCGTGTGCCAGCAAAAACAGCCCCTCCTGTTTTGCTCCCGATGTGGCTTGAAGGATATCCTCTCTCGGGAATGCCACTGTCCAGACCCAGCCGCCCAGAGGAAACCAGCTCAGAGGAGACCAGCCCAGAGGAGAATAACCCAAGAAGGACGACGCCCCGTGCCCCGATGTCAACATGGTATCCTGACCCGCATGTCCCTGATGCGGATGATCAGCACCCATTAGTTTGATGCCGTAGACAGACCCGTAGGATCAGGATGCGGATGCCAGCATCCAATCCAGGAAGATTTTTTTTAGTGTGACATGGAACCCCTAGAGTTGGACTTCGAATTGATCGGCACCACTACGGAAGACATCCTTTCCAGAGACTGTCCTGTGAGGCCCCGCCAAGAGGAGCTCCGCCCACGTCCCGAAAGGTTTCACGCACCCTGTTCCCGGTGCGATGTCCAAACCCCAATCAGCATATCGAATGTCCGGACTGTGGATATTCGCACCCCTTCCACCCGGACCGCCCCTGAGGAAGACAGACGGTGTAACTGTAGTATCCTGACCCGCATATGCCCTATGCGGATGTTCAGCACCCATGTTAATATAGTATCCTGACCCGCATGTCCACGATGAGGAAGTCTAGCACCCGTACCACCCTTAGAGAAGGGCTACTCCGTGATGAAAAAAAGAAGATTAATTTGGTTTGGGGAAGAAAATATTATTTTGGTTTATCGTTAACTCATGTCGGTTAAAATAGCTACGCTATGTTCAGTTTCTGGGTAGAGATTTTATTCGCATTAGTACTTTCAAGCAATTTATTAGTTAGCCTGGTTAATTTTGTTTTGTTTTGAAGGCTATTAAGAAAAGTTAAGTTGAAATTCGTAATTTCGAACCTTCCGGTCAATTGAAAATTTTTGAGTTCTTTCCGTTTATTGTAACAGGTGGACCTACCTCGAATAAAGGGTTGGTCTATTAGAGGAAGTAGGCGCCTGTCGGGCATATATAAGTTTGTATGATTCCAGAATGTAATCCCCGTTTCACTTATAGTGTAATTGATGAGTTGTCTAGTTTATATGTATAAGAATGATTTGTAATGATCAGGTGGTAGATAGAAACCGACCCCCGAATGTTGTACATTTCCATTTAAGATTCTTTGGGTCACTTGGCCACCTTAGTTTAAAAAAATAGAAAAAAAATATTTTTTTTTCCTAAGTGGGAAGGGTGTGTAACGAAGGGTTTCATTTATATACAATGATTTTTCATTCATTTCAAAAGTCTTCCAAGCTCCGGGTGTAAATAAAGAAATAAAAGTCCTATCTCCGTTTGAACAGCAAAGTCATGGTAGGGCATCCAAACTGGACCCTGACGGCTGACCTTCTGAACCTGAACAGAACGAAGGCTCGTATAATAATAGGTCTGTTGACTGGACACTGCGGCCTAAGAAAACACCTAAACACCATGGGAGTACGCAGGGAAACCGTGGAGTGTAGGCTGTGTGATGAAGAGGAGGAAACAGCCTCTCATATCATCTTCGACTGTGACGCCCTAAGTAGTAGGCGACACAGAACCTTTGGAGAGATCAGCCCGGAAACAGGCATGAATCCGAAGAACCTTATCAACAGGCTTCTTAACCTAATTGAAGGCACAAACCTGTTTGAATGAGGAACCACTGACGACAGAGTGATACAATAGACCCCAGCTGGTCGCAGTGTCAAGGGAAGCTAAGTGCCAACCCTGTCTCTGGCTCGTCAGCCTCAAACCAACCAACCAACCAACCTATCTCCGTTAATAATAATCGGAAAAATATTGTTCTTGTCCAACATAAATTCGCGAAGCATGATTTACACATTTCTTAATAAATAGCCCTTCCGAATCGATAACGTGAAACACATCGGAACGCATAGCGAAACAAAGCAATCGTACGTCACCCGCCCCTCTCTGGAGCTAGCGCTTGAATCGAACGCAAAACTCGAGGATCAAAGTCTCCGGGGAGATCGGATTCATTAACGTACGAGCCAACAGTCCGATCGCCACGCAGAGGAATAGCCCAGCCGTCGCCACCGAGAACATGACACTGTGTCCGACTAGCCGTTGACGTCACGAAGGAGGAGAGGCTGATATTGTGGAAATTGGATCAAAGGCGAAAGAAAGCAGTCAGTCGTTCCGGAGCAGCGAAGCCAACCAACATGTCAGGGAGAGGAGCAGAGCCAGGCCCGAGAGAGACCACGAGAACACCCGAAGTTGGGCTTGGTAATTATTCGCAGGAAGGTAGAAGGTATAAGGTATTGATAAATGTTGATGTCGCTCACGATCGGTCCGCGCATCGATTTAATCTAACTAGTAGAGGGGGAAAAGTTCGCCGAAGTGTATTTCAGAACACAAGCACTTGGTAGTACCGTTCAAGAAGCCAGAGTGACCACCACGTGAGTAAAAGTAGTTAGTAACCGTGATCGGGAGTTCCAAAATCTGTGAGAATATCAATTCTATGAGTAAGCAGTAGTGACAGGTTTCGTAAGTGGGTACCTTTGTCTAGATAAGCTCGGGTAAGGACAGCCGCGATAAGGGTTTGTTTTTAGTCGAGGGAGGAAAAACTGTCAGTTGGGTTGCAAGGCACTAGTGAGGGCATCGCCACACTAACAGTCGTGTAGGTTAGAAGCCGGAAAGCCGCGAAAAAATTTGAACTTAGCCGAAGGAGGGAAAACTGTCAGTTGGGTTGCAAGGCACTAGTGAGGGCCTCGCCACACTAACAGTCGTGTAGGTTAGAAGCCGGAAAGCCGCGATAAGAATTTGAACTTAGCCGAAAGAGGGAAAAAAACTGTCAGTTGGGTTGCAAGGCACCAGTGAGGGCCTCACCACACTAACAGTCGTGTAGGTTAGCAACTGGAAAGCCGCGAGACGAGGTTTATAAGTTAGCCGAGGGAGGACAAACTGTCAGTGGGGTTGCAAGGCACTATTAGGGCCTCGTCCCACTAACAGCCGCGTAGAATAGACATTCGGGAGACCGTCGATAGAGGATTTACCGTATTCAGGGAATGTCAGGAAACACTAAAGGCCCTCACATACGCACGACGCCAAACTGCTTACTCCTCTCATATGTATGGCCGTTCGTAAACTCACCAGTAGAAACTCGCTTTGCTTTAATATTGATATGCCGTGTTTGCACCCCGTCCTTTTAAGCTTTTATACTACAGTTTGAAACTTTTCCCGCATGAGCTTTGAGTAACTTGCTATAACCACCTCAGTACGCTTGACACCCCTTTCCACTCCTATAGCTTACCTTGCTATTTGTAGTCCTGAAGGCTACCGACAGCCATATTGTAGATAGAAGTTAGATAATAAATTGTTATGGATAACTTGGAACTGACCTTTTCATTTATTACGTGATTCAGAGCTTTGAGTTCAACAGCTGATCGTGCAGTCAGCACCCAGGTACGAAACCCAGCTTAGGGCAATTAAAGCTTGCCCTTCTGGCCCCGTGTTGTCAATACTATACTGACCCCTGGAGTGTTTATTTCCTTCACTGAGACTGCCCGGAGCAAAAGTGGCCTTTTCCACTATAAAACTAAAGGTGGCGCCCGAGGCAATTTTAGATTCTGATAGGAAAGCGTCAAGGAAAAATAAAAGGGGAAAATACCCTCACAATATGCATGCAGACTTTTTGGAGTACAATCACGAGGCTGTACCCCCAATAATGACGAATATTGCTCCTAGTGCCCTTTTGACATCATAAAATACTCAATTATGATTTTTGACGTCGAGACGAATCCATTGTCATTGAAATTTTCCTCATCAGAGTGAAGATCTGGCGATGACGGTGCCGGGTTCGGACCCCGGTTTCGACATTTTTTTTTTTCGATGAACTGAACATGATATACATGTAGACTCTCCATATTCTTCAATAAACGTTATCTTGTTAGAGTACCCGAACGAAGCCGTGCTCCCAATAATCACGAAGTTAGCTACTAGTGCCCTTTTGACATCGCAAAATGTTTAATTATGTTTCTTGACGTTGCGACAAATCCATTGTCACCAACATTTCCCTTATCAGAGTGAAAATCTGATCTGGCAGTTCCTGGTTCGAGCCTGGGTTTCGACAAGTATTCGAATAGCGATCTATTGTTCTATGATAAAGCTGGGGGGCTTGATGAATTTACAATCTATGGGTGCTCTCCCTCAATTTGATACCTCACTTGGTATGCTGGAGTTCAAATAATTTTTTTTTTCAAATCGTTTTTTAAGTGCCATAATGGCTCGAGTACATCGATTCACACAAGCTCTTTGAGAATTAGCCGAACCGGAGACATTAGCTTATTTAGTCCACCCTGTATAAAAAATGTATGTGGATTCGTAAATTTTGCTATAAGTCGAGCCACTCTGTGAATTTCTATAAGCGTCACTCATGTTTTTTTTTCACTGACAGGTGGCCATGTTTTTTTCTCTCTACTGACATGTGGCCATGTTTCTCTCTCTCCAATGATAGACGACCATGTTTTTTTCTCTCTAATGACAGGCGGCCATGTTTTTTTTAATCCAATGACAAGCGGTCATGTTTTTTTTGAATGACAAGTGAGGTTAGGCGCCAAATTCAAAAGCTAGTGGTTCATAGGTTAGGTTAAGCCTCGTATATATTTCGTTAGGTTAGACCCTCGTATATTAGGCCACCCCCGTATATCTTAGGTTAGGTTAGGTGCCGAAAATCATGAGCTAACCCAACGTAGATCCTCGTACACGTAGGCGCAGGTTAGGTGAGTTTGAATCTGCTGCCAAAACCAAGTCGTTACTGCGCATGCTGCTCCAGAACTCGCCTAGCCGCACTACTCATTGATAAGTCGTAATCAGGGTATATTGCATAATCAAGTTGAAAACACACTATAACGTTCGTCTCATAAAAAACGAATTCATTGCCATGTATGCAAATTGGCACGTAGTGCAAAATAACACAACAATCACAATTGCCACATAAGGTTCAAAATAACCTTACTCGTTGAATCTGAGGATACTCTGCTGAGAGCTGTCTTTCTGTAGTTTGGCACTATTGATTTAGCGTTATTTTAATCAATAATCGCTTTGAAGTTAATAGTCTGATTGTGATTAAAGCTTGAATATCGTGAGAAAGTTCTTTTAGCATTTCCGGGATTGTGAATAAAGTCATATTGGTATTACTGTTAATTCGCAGTATTTCGAAGTTAACTTATGAGTTTCAGCGAATCTCACTGTTCCGATTTATTTTATACCTTCATGATTTTTTGCGCACTACCGCCGAAATACAAGGACTAATCATTCTGATGCTGGTTACTGACTATTGCAAAATTTATTCAGTTGAATTCTATATAAAACTGCATTACCATTTCTAACTGTATATAATCGCGCACAAAAATTGTAATTGTGAATATTGAGCCTCATCGAGTTCAGCTCGAATTATGATCTGATTGTTTTTCTGTTACGTTCTTTTTTTTATATAGGAAATTTTTCTTTAATGATTCGTGGGAGATCGAAAGTTACCAGCTTGGAGGGTTTCACACTTTATTTGTAGATTGAAGGTGGGTCGATATGCCTCTTCAACCTCTCCGTACTTCGACCTGTAAGGTCTTTTCTACATTACCTTTCATCTATTCAAGACCCAGGATTCCGAGACTCTTTGCGAAGCGTATCCGTTTCCTGGGAGCTGAGTTCCTGATGTCTGAGGGCGTTAGTGAAACCCCTTCGAGGAACTTAAGCCTTTGCCAAAACAGCGCTTGGCAGTCGCAAAGCAGGTGTTCTGCAGTTTCAGCGAAGTTCTCGCAGTAACGGCACAGTTCACTGTCTGATCTATCAATTTTTTTATATGATTCTTGGGATTTCGCCTAGGGATTTTGAGAGCCTGAAATTAGGACCCTCTACTCCCACTCCAGCCCTTTAGTTCATTCTGGAACCATCAGTACACCGTACTGATGCATTCCTTTCTAGTTCGTAGGCCCGCTCGTTGTGAATATATGGTGGTTGTTTATAACCACTCCATAGTCGTGCCTAGCTGGCATAATATCTGATGGCTTCTACCTGGATTCTAGGGGAATATTTTCCAGAATCTCCGGGTGTCTAATCAGATATATAGATATCAGATATTCAAGTTTGATGTCTTGTGCAGTCTGAAGGCACTTTTTGCAGCTTCTTCCATTACACACAAGTGCAGTGGCGGAAGATTCAGCATAAACTCTAGTGCTGCAGTGAGGCACGTGAATATTGCCCCTGTGATTCCCAGACAGGCTAACCGCTGCACTTTCGGCAGCTTGATTTGTGCCGAGTACTGTTGGGTTTTTGGCCACCATACTAATGAGGCATAGGTGACCATGGGCTTGATAATCGTTTGAAATAACCAGTATATCATTTTCAGCTTCAAACCCCATGTCTTGCCAAAAACTCTGTGGCACGTCGAGGTTGCCGCTGTAGCCTATGGAAGAATATTTTCAATATGACTGTTCCATGTTAGTCTCTGGTCGATTATGACGCCAAGGTATTCGATCTCATTGGAAAAAGTTAGCTGAGTTCCATTCAGGGTTGGGGTTTTCAGTTCATACTTACGCCTCTTTGTGAATGGAACCAGCACTGTTTTTCTAGGATTTACATTCCTTTGCGCACCAGCTTCTTATTATATTTAGGTCTGTCTGCGTGCGATTGATTCATAATTCCAGATTCATGCAGCTTCACTATCAGAATATCCACGGTCAGTGACCACAGCAAAGGCGATATAACCCCACCTTGGGGACTACCTTTTCCCGCTGTCATTCTGACCGTTTTCTCTCCGAGATCAGCTACAATGATTCTGATTTTCAGCATTGCATGCATCCATCTGATCAATGAGGTGTTTATTTTCCTTACCTCTAGCGTTCTGATAATGGAGTCATGTGAGGTGTTATCGAAAGCACCCTCTATATCTATGAATGCACATTCCTTTGGCCAAGTATGTCTCTTCAATGCTTTCAACCAAGCATTTTAGAACATTAATGCTGGACGTCTCCCAGACTTTGATATGAACACCAGTGCAACCTCCCTCCAGGATTTCAACATGTGATCGAAAATGAAACTGGCCTTGAACAGACTTTTCCAGGAATGCCCTATTATTTCAAGACCATTTTGTAATAAGGCCTTCCTTTCCGGCCGATTTGAAAGGTTTGAACCCAATGGCCCATTTGATCTTTTGAGTGGTGAAGACTAGGCTCCTGCTGGTTCTGTTGGGGTTGGGGACAACCCCTTCCAGCTGAGCACTCTGCAGTTTGTCTTCAACAACCTTGGACCCAGTGAAGTGTGTGTGTGGTTGTGAACACTTATGCTTTGCTTCTGGTTTTCAGTATATCCACTGTTCGGCTTTTTGATCAGACCGACGCTGTTCGAATGTTCGAAGAACTTTATGGAGGCGTAGGGCTGGGGCTAATTCCGTAATTCCCAGACTTTCAGCTCTATTGAAGAGTTTTATAACTCTCTCCCTAAGTTTGTCTAACTCTTTATTTCATCAAGGTACGTCTCTATTGACTGCCTTTCGTTTCTCTGGGCAGCTGATTTCATATGCTTTCATTATAGCATTTTGAAGCTGCTTGGAGGCTGTATCTAGTTCCTCAGCTGAATCGATGGATATATGTTGGTCCTCCAACTGCCTCTCGAGATGTTCTTTATAAGCATGGGTATTCTGTATCCTTCGAAGCGTGTTTCCGATGACTCCGAGTTGAATCTTATCTGTTGATGATCCGACATCGGGGAAACATCAGATAAGTGTCAGTTGTGAATATAGTTTGTTATAAATGGATCAGCAAGGGTTAGGTCGAGAACCTCTTTTCTGATCGCATTTATAAAGGTGGGTTTGTTACCGTTATTGACGATGTCTATATTAGTGACAGACAAATATTCTAAAAAGTACTGTGCTTCCTCATGTGAGATGGTGCGCGTTCACGTCGCAGCACAGAATGAAGTCCCTGTTTCATCTTTGACCATCTGATGAGGCTTTGGACTCTCTCTCTTGTGGAGGATGTGACGGCGAGTCCGTTGGGAAGTAGGCCGGGGCAATAACAATCTGCTTCTTGCCTGTTTCAGTTGGCACTTCCAAGATGGTGGTTGCCAAATCTCCAGGATGAACTCTGGAACAGGAGTTAATTTAATGTTGGAAGCGAGCAATATGGCTGCTCGTGGTTTTTCATGAGTGTTGCAAAAAAGTAACTTACATGTATCCGTCCTCTATCAATCCAGGGTTCTTGGAGCAACCCTATACTAATGTTTCCTTCAATGAACTTCCTTCTAAGCACATTTGTGGCTGCTTTTGAATGTTGGAGGTTTATTTGAAGAACCTTGAGCTCATCTGGGTAGAATTTTCATTGTGAGGTACTGCTGCCTGTCCAACGACCCTCAGTTCCGCATCTCCTCATGGTTTTTGAGGAGTTTTCCACGCCCTATTTGACGTATTTTCAACCATAAAAATCCCAACGAAAAGTTGGGGGAAGACAGTCACCTGCGGCAGAACCCCGCATGTCACAGGAAGGTAAATGAAACCGGAGGGCGCCAAATACCCCGGAGTTCGCATAATCGTAACTAGTCCACCCACTAGTCATGTAGTCTTCTTCGGCTTATGCTGTTCCACCTTGAACTTGGATTTGTATTGTAGTTCTCGTCTACTCGGCCGGTCGATTGAGGCAAGCCCCCACGTATGTCTAGTATTACTAGCTACCAGGCAGGTTTCCGCAGATGGTTCCAGCTTTCCGGGCGCATCAGGACCGCTCTGGACATTACATCCAGTCGACCCTCCCCCACGAAAAAAGAATAATGGATTTTTATTCATTTATTTCGAAAAACGACTGGGAGGCTTTCTGATTCGAAAAGGATTTCTCCTTGGCATGATACACTCTCTGGAAAGTGAATGGTCTACATTGTTCAGCTCGCCTCCTCCTGCTTCCACATCATTCAATGAGCTTTCATTCTTGTCGCAACTCGCTGATTGATGGAGTTGGGAAGACTGGTCATCTTCGAATCCATCTGACATATCCTGGTGGGAAGGTTCGTTGGTATTTATCAATAATTTTCGTTTACGCATTTGGTCGCAGTGTTTACGGCGCAAGATTCCATCAATTTCTACGAGATATGATAAAGGTCCAGTACGTTTAACAATTTTTCCAAGGAGTGAGCCTTTACTTAAGGGGTTGTTCACCCACACTCCTTCTCCTTCCATGAAATTCTGATCTGAGCAGTGGAATCATGATGTTGCTCATACTCTATATTCTTCATCACATCTGGTTTCAAAATATCAAACCGAGATCTGAGATGATGGCCAAACATCAGCTGACTGGGTGTTCTTTTTGTAGATCTTTTCACTGTATTTCTATAAGAAAACAAGAGTTCCTGAAGTCTCTGCGACTGGTTCAATGTCTGAACACTAGCACGCATTCTCTCTTTGGAAGTTCGCACAGCACGCTCGGCAAGACCATTTGATTTAGGATGGTATGGTGTTATTTTCTACATGAGTTATTCCATTATCACTGCAAAAACATTCAAAATCGTTCGAAGTGAGTTGTGGACCATTGTCTGTAACCAAAAATTTGGGTAATCCAAAAACGAGCGAATAAAACACGGAGAGCTCCGATGGTACTTCCCGAAGTGATGTCTCTCATCGGTATGACTTCCAACCAATGGGTATACGAATCAATAAGTATCATCCACATTTTACTTTCAAGAGGTCCAGCGAAATCCAAGTGAAGTCTTGACCAAGGTTCTGGTGATATACCCCATGGATGCAATGGTGAATTTCGGTCATTCTGCATCGACTGTTGACAGGTGAAACATTTTTCTATTTCTAGAGCAATATCAGAATTTATATTCGGCCAAAAAACATGAAGTTTTGCTAGTGATTGCATAGCAGTTATTCCTGGATGCCCGTGGTGTAACATACCCAGTACTTCTGGTTGGAGGGCGAGAGATACACATATACGCCCTTTCCATAGCAATAAGTCCTCTTCAAAAGACAACTCAGTTCGTTTCTCATAGAAAGGAACAAGATCTCTATGTAAATTCTTCTTTTCGGGCCAGCATGTTTGTAAACAACGGATTACATTCGAGAGTGTTGAATCATTCATGGTTTCTCTCTTTAGATGACTTCTTTTCATAGGTAAGTTACGAACCCTCAAATGAAGTAATTTTGCATGATTTGGCAATTCCGACTGTTTGGAGGTTTCTTGTAGTAGTAGCCTCGAAAGAGAATCCGCTGGATAATTTTCTTTTCCAGGTTGATATATGACGTTAAAATTGTAGCTGTTGAGTGTCATAGCCCATCGTGATAGCCTATTACTTGCAATTTTTGGGATCTGACGATTTTCTCCAAGTATGTGCTCCAAAGGCTTATGGTCTGTGATCAAGGTGATTCTTCTACCATATAAGTATTGGTGGAACTTCGTAACTGCATATACTAGTCCTAATGCTTCTTTGTCGATGGTAGAATAACGCTTTTCTACCTCGCTGAATGAACGTGATGCGAAAGCAATAGGTTTCAATGTTCTATTGGAACATTTATGTGACAGTACACCTCCTGCACCAATATTGCTTGCGTCACTAGTAACAACTAATGGTAGTTTGGGATCGTAATGAATCAACGTTCATTTGAAGTCAAGTTTTGCTTGGGCAGATTCATTATTTTGGTGTCTTCGGTCGTCCATTCCCATTTTGCATTCTTCTTCAAGTGACGATGTAGAGAAACGCATTTTACATGGAGGTTTTCAATAAATCTACCATAATACGTAATAGCTCCTAAAAATGATCGTAGTTACGTAGTATTCTGTGGAATCAGCATTAGTTTGATCGCTTCAATTCTTTCTTCTGTTGGATGCAAACCAGTTTCATCGATTTTATGCGCCAAATAGGTGACACTTTTCGTGAACCACTCACATTTGGATTTCTGTGTTTTCATCCCAAAAGCTTGAAGTCTCCGTAAAACTTCCCTCAATCTTTCTGCATGAAGAACTAAGTTGGGAGCTGTTAACAGTATGTCATCAAGATAACAAACAACGCCATCTATACCAGCTAAAATTTGATCCATGGTAATCGCTTATAAGTGAAATAGCCTTTATGAGTGGCAATAGCCAAATATTCACGAGATTCACTATGAACCTCCATCTGCAAATATGCATCTTTGAGGTCGATTTTGGTGAAATATTTCCTCCAGAAAGCTTAGCTGTGATGTCTTCGAATCTGGGTAATGGATAGTTGTCTACCTGAACATATTTCTTGATGGTTACTTCAAAATCGGCGCAAATCCTCAATCTTCCATTTGACTTTATGGCCACAACAATGGGGGATGCCCATGAAATTTGAGTATTTGTTATGGCCACGGGCTCTAATACACCTTCTTGAACTAATCGATCCAATTCTGTAGATACTTGATCTTGTAAAGCAAGTGGCACGCTCCTTGGATGAAGATTCTTCGGTGTGACATCATCATTGATATGTATTTTTGCTTCATGTCCTTTGATGTGGCCAAGACAATCTTCGAAAAGTTCTAGAAATTCTTTCCGGATTTTCTCGATTTGATTTTTCTGAATAGTTTCCTCCCCCATATTAATTTCACTACAATTCGATATCATTCCTTGGGAAGTCAAATCTTCTGTCACATGCAATACTTTTGCACTAGGTGGGAGGAGTAGATTGAAAACCAAACACCAATCTTAACCAAAAAGTGGTATATTCTCTTCTTGAGTGACGTATATGGGTAACGTCATTTCATTTCCGAAAGCTTTAACGTCAACCATGGATTTTCCTAAAGTTTTGATCGATTTATAGCCATACGCCACCAAATCTGCAGATTTTGAAAGAGGCGGTTTACCAATTTTTTTCCACATTGATTCTCCTAGCACAGCTTGAACTGAGCCTGGGTCGTACAGCATCAATGTCATTCTCGATTATGCGAACATATAATATAACTTTACTTGAACTGCCAATTTTTCTTATATTCAGTAAATGTGATATTTCATGTCCTGAAATATTGCTAGAGTCCTAGGAATCACTTTCGTTATCGCTTGTTTCTTTGACATGACGTGTGAGACGTTTCGGTTTACTGTCATATTTCGCTTTTGAAGTCTGTTTGATAACAGCGTTTCCTGAGATCACACATACCCGAGAAAAATGGTTTTCTTCGCCACAACTACTACACTTTTTTCCAAAAGCTGGACATTTTTTTTGTCTATGTTTCGAATCTCCATAGAACAGGCAATCGAAATCAGGTTGTAGTTCTCGCAAGTAATTTTTCGTAGTCTGATTGTTATGCGAAACACTAGGTCTGGCCTGTGGTTTATTCACGCGATTTACATAACTATTTTCGATTTTAACACCATTTGTTAGGAAAAAAACCCATTTCTTTCGTTTGAATGGATGCTTGTCCAAGAATGCAAGCCGTTGATTCGACATTTTCTAGTGTTGTCGCAACAGATGGATGTTCTTGTATTAATTTTTCTTGCCATTCTCGATTATTCATTCCAAAAAGTAACTGATCGCGCAATCGTTCATCTAAGCCGTTTCCGAAACTACAGTCTCCTGCTAATGCACGTAATCGATTCACATACTCAGTCACAGTCTCATTGTCTTTACGGAAACTACTTGCAAATTTTATCCTCTCCGCAAAGATATACACCTTTTTGCCGTAGAAACGGTTTAATACGTCCACCAGTTCCTTGTAAGTCTTTGTGGATGATTTGTCCGGTTTGAAATGATCAGCCAAAATTGTGAAAACATGTGATCCAACTTTGGAAAGTAGCAAATTCTGCCTCGTGGATGCATTTTCGTCTGTCATTAATCCACGAATTTCCAATTCCAGTTCAAATCTTTGTAAATAGCAATCCCACTGTTCTGCTTCCGGCACAAAATTATCAAAACGAAAATGTTTATACACGTCGTCAACCATTTCTGCAAGATAGTCTTTCGTCGCCAAAATGTAGTATGACAAGGGGGCCACGTATTCAAGGCACAAAACACGTAGGTTCTTGCAAAGCTAATCTATTCAATATAGAATACAAAATGCAAACTATGTACGCATAAATGTCTCTAACAATATTCAGCCAGCTAGCGCCTCAATTTCCTCGAGACTGCCTCAACTCGACTGACTGACAACTTGACATTTTCTTCCTCTTGTCTACAGGGTGATCATATTACAGTCTCATATATGCTACGGCTTTTATCTTAACAATTGATTCACGTTAATTACAGTGTGAAATATACCAACACTGGCCTTTTAGTCAGGAAAAATATATTTCATTAAATTTAACTTTACCTTTTGATCGCTGAGCGGTTGTTGAATCAAATTCAACTCTGAAAATTATCATTCAACTTGCGTGGATTCGGAACAGCAGATTTTTTCCAGAGAAGAACAAATATATTTTCCACTTCCCGGAGATTACTGACTCTGAAGTCTCTGGACCACCTCGTGACTGGAATAAATCGGAATACTACTGACTCTTCATCTGCTTTTTGATATGTTGAGTAGCCTTATCAAACAGATATTCCCATTGAAAATACATAGGAACTCTAATAAGCGTAAGCCGCCTGTGAGCTGGTTCAATGATGAACTGCGTAACAGGCGTATTATGCTCTCAAATGTGAAATGTACCTTCAACGTAAGCAAAGATACAGTAAGTTATGGTGACTTTTTTTGGGGTATAAAAAATCCTTCATGGACAGAGTATGGGACTCGCTCTGAGTTTCCGGCTTCTTTTGTCCCCGTTTCTCCGGGTTACCCACTAAAAATCTCACCCAGTAGGCTCGTCTGGTTCGTACTCCTGAACGACACTTGGGCCTTTTGGCCCATTGTAACTGCCCTGCTCATTCCCTTCTACAGCACCCATTCCAGTAGTTTTGTATCCTGCACAAGTTTGTACGGGTCCTTTGCTGAAAGTGTGCTATTTAGTCTCGGTTCACCAATTGGTTGCCCGATGACTGGCTGTCTTCTGCGGTCCAGAGCTCCGCAGTTGCACAGTATGTGTGGTACTGTTTCTGGTTCCTTGCCGCACAGTGAACCACCATTGAACACTCCCATTTTGTTGAGGTGCACTTTTACTGGCACATGTCCTGTAATTAGCCCCTCAACAATTTTCAGCTGTTAGGGTTGACAGTGTCCCGCCACGATTAATGTGGTCTCCGCTCTTCTAATCACTTTTATCAGATGTTGGTTCCAGGTCAATTTCGAGTCTAGTATCACCCCGAGATATTTGACCTCTCCCTTACTCTCTATTGTTTCTCCTCGAAGTTTTATAGGTCCAAGCCCCTTCAAATTGCGTCTCCGAGTAAATGTTACTATGGTGGCCTTCTGTGGGTTGATGTTCAATCCCTCGAAGTCCGCCCATCTGGTTACCAAGATTAGGGCCTCTTGCCTTCGATCCCTAACCATGGTGTTGAATTTTCCTTATTCCAGAACAACAATATCGTCAGCGTATCCAAGGGTTTTGTGACCTTTTTCTCTCAGGGTTATGATGCCTACAAGACTTTATTAAAAGATTTCAGATATTCTATTAAGGAAGCAAAAAAAATAATTATATGACAACTTCTTGAATAACTCAACAAATATTAGCAGAGATGCCTGGAGGGTGATCGATTTCGAGTGCAATAGAAATTCCCACATTATAACTGAAACACTTATCTCTGAAAATTATTTCAATGACTATTTTAGAAATATCGCGAAAAATTTGATTTCATCTTTACTCGTACTAAATCATGATCCAACGGACTTCTTGAAAAAACTGAAAACACCAGTAAATTAATTTTCAATGTTTCCTGTTACCCTCGAAGAGGTGAAGGAAACCATAGGATCTTTAAAAGATTCAAGTTGCAAGGACTTTTTTTAAATGGATTGTGCGATCATAAAAGCTAGTGCTGATGTCATTGCTCATCCGTTATCATTTCTTATCAATGAATACTTTTCGCCAGGCTTTTTTCTGAAAATAACTGTTATTCTGCCTCTAGCCTCTATCAAAGGAAGGTGATCCCCAAATGGCTGAAAACTTTCGTCCGATCTCTATCATTCCCATAATCGCTAAAATATTGGAGTGTCTAGTTAAAAAAAGATTGACTCCTCTCCTGGAAGCGAATTCTCTGTTATGTCCTGGTCAACTTGGTTTCACGAAAAATCGATCAACGGAGCTCTGCAGAAGGTCGTTTCAACGATCGTTGAGGTTCTCTAAAAGGGAGAACACTCATTTTTAACGTTATGTGAACTCACTAAAGCATTTGATTGCGTTTCCCATGAGATACTTTTCGAAAAGCTATTTTACTATGGTATTCGAGGAATTCCTTTGGATTTTTTCAGATCATATCAGTGTGTTTCGGTCAAAGGCGTCAAATCTGATCTGAAAAAAGTTTAGCATGGTGTCCCTCAAGGATCTATCCTGGGTCCTACCCTATTCATTCTATGAAAAATAGTGTTCTTTTTGCAGATGTCACTACTTTGATCGATCACAATTGTGATTTGAAGGATCTGATAAACTCAGCCGAAGACACCTTTGAATTGGCAGAGGAGTGGTTCTGCTCTGACAAGCTTTTGCTCAGCTCTGAGAACAATCAGAATTTAATAATATCTTCCAATACTCAAATATCAGAAGGAAAAAACGTCAATCTACTTGGTATGCATGTAGATATCATATAGACAAACTCGCAAGTAAATTATCTAGTGTCACATTTTTTATTCGTAGATTGAAAAACCTATTAGATATCAGTACCCTGAGATCTAGTTATTTCGGACTTTTTCATAGTCATATGACTAAGGGAAAGTTACTGTCATGCGAGCAAAATTTTTGTGGTTAAAAAAAAATTGTACGTTTGATAATGGGAGCGGCTCTCTTCATTAAGCTCCAAATCATGCCACTTCCAAATGTTTTAATTTACTATACGTTTCTAGAGATACAAAAAAATATATCTGATTATGATCCACAGTCAGGAACCCATATGTATCAAACTCATTGAACTTACACTTGTATAACAAGCTACCTCATGATATAAGACAACCCAATTTCTACTTTTTCAAACAGAAATTAATCATTTTACTGAAGAATTGCTTTTATTCGGGAATTGATTTCTAAATCATGAACTCACTAATGAGAATTTGTGAAATAACTCCCCCTCTCATGGGTTTGTTATAACTTTCATAATGGCAATAATGCTAGATATTTTATAATAGAAATTTCACACTCTAGTATAGGTCACCTGCTATGTACATATTTTGTTCAATTTTAATTCTAGTATTTTAATGTGTTGTGGATTGTCAAAATTTTATATATCTTTTATATTTTTTGCATTTTCATATCCTCATTGTTTTGTATCTGAAGAACTATTTTGAGGTATATTGGTTATGTGACGATTTTAAACTTATTTCTCATTGTTTATAGTTCATCAGTTCAGACCTGCTACGAACATGCTCATCTATTAGGTGAATGTAGTCAATAAAATCTACTCTTCTATTATGTTTTCCACTACTAAAAAATTTATGAACTCTTTTATAGAACTGTAATTTTATCTTCAATAAAGTTCCAGATTTCCTTTTAACCATTCTCTCTCATTCATAGTCTGAGCAACAAGTTGAAAAACGGGTTAATTCTTGTTTCCGGTCCTAAAAATATGTGCGATAGCAAAAATGCATCTCGAGCATTTATTAGCACATAAAAAATTGCAATTGCTATTAACAAAATCAGATGGAAAAAAAATTCTGGTTTTTCGTTAATAACTTAAAAAATATAAATGTTTGAGAACTTTCGAAAAGAGATCATCAAAGAGGAGGAAATTTCCAATAACAAAGTTCCGACCCCCGTAATTCTATCTCCATTCTTTATAATTTTTATTCAACAGCGCTGGAGACAGTATATGACACAATTTTTCTTTTTATAGTATTAAATATGAATTTGAAAAAATTATGGTGTCATCAGAACACTTGAAAAAATTAAGCCCCTTTGGAAAAAAAAATTGTCGATTTTTCAAAAAGTTATAGGATTGGTAATGAACTAATTTTTATCCAATCTCTGTTTTTACAAAAGAACGAACGAGATATAAAAAAAAACAATTATAAACAATTAAAAAATTAATTTGAAGTTTTTTTTTCAATCATTATTTTGTCTTGAAAATAAAAGAGTAAGAAATTTTTTTTTTTGAATATTATATTCGTCTATTGTTCATAAACAATTTCTTAACAAATGACGTAAACAATTTTTTTCCTTCGTTAATTATTGCCATTGCTAGTTGCAAAAACAGCTGTATAATAACATTTGTCAACAATTTTTTTTTAAATTTTTTTAATATTTCATTTTTTGTTAATTTAAAAAAATATATAACAAACAAAATATAAAACTTTTATGAACTTTTATCATGTGACCTTGTTAAGTATGTATATAAGAAGGGCTACCAGAAGCAAAATATGTATTGGTCAATTATTTAAACTTTTATGTCGACTTTTGTAAAAACAGAGATTGGATAGAAATTAGTTAATTAACAACCGTATAATTTTTTGAAAAATCGTCATAAATTTTTTCTCCAACGGGGCTTTATTCCTTCTAGTGTTCTGATGATACCATAATTTTTTCAAATTTTTTAATTAATATTTAATACTATGAAAAAAAGTGTGATATACTTACTATTGAAATAACTGAAAAAAATCAGGTTGGCCAGGCTTATATAGCTAAATTAAATACCTCGGAAAAAAGATTTGTCTCGTTGGGAATCTCGAATCTAACTGCCGCTCTTCCCCAGTACATGCACATTATCTCCTTATACCAATTCTTTCAACTCTCCACATCTGTGGAACATTCTCCGTTTCCGGGATACAAGAATGGTTAGGTCATTCTCAGGCATGTAACCGATAGTCATTATGGGCAATACGATAAAATAATTGACAAGTATTTATCCTAATCCACGGAGTACCTTTATTGGTTGAAAAAAATACAATATTTCATTACTTAGGTACTTGGCTGCTGACTTCAAAAAAATCCGGGGGATGGCTCCCATGCTCATCTAATTATTTATTTCCATAATATTTCCAGTTACCTAATCTATTCTCTCAGGAAAATATTTTGTAAACCATAATTTGGATGAAAGGCCATCATGTCGATAAAATAACTCATTTCTACCAGTGGCCCTAATCGATCTCGTCTGATTTATTTTCCTTATTTCCACAGTACTATAAAACGATACTCTTTAATTTCCCCAAATTTGAAATGAAAAATACAATACCATTAAAATATAAACTAACTTTCAAAACTGATCGAGAGTAATAATGGGATGAAGCTCATAAATTCCCAATAATATGTTTATTCAGAAAGGTTACTCGTCTGGGTACAAAAGTTACATTTTCATTGTAAACCGTGAATTCCGACGAATCTTTAGAACGAAATATTTTCTTTCAAAATAGATATTGTGCGTTTGGTTACAATCGATACCAACTGTGAAGTCACAAGAGCTCTTATCATATTTCGCTTCCCAGACAGACACTCCAGTTACAAGTTGGTTTAATACATAAAATTGAGCTTATCCATATCTATTCAAAATCCTTACTATTCATCAGTGTTATATAGGACAGGTTCGCACAATTTTTACGTACCGATCCTTGTGGTTATTTTAGGATGGTGGTGCGTTTTCGTTCAAGTGAAGAAAAATAAAATTAAAAATAAAACAAAAAATAAACAAATTATATAATTAAGAATTTGGTGAGAACGAGATTTATGCCGGTTCTGGGTCTCCTTCACCCCTACGACATACAGCACAGTGTGATCTTGAACGTGTGTGCTTAGATCATTGGGTATGTTTGATTTTGAGTTGGTATGGTTTCAAGATCATTGAAACTATACATTCGACAAAGAGTGTCGCTATGTTTGACCTTGACTGAAATTATAAAGATATACATATTCTGTGAGTCATGACCTTCATAAATCATGGAATCGTGTGAGAGAGCTACCTACGAGTGAATTCCGAGTATTAATGAGTGCGTCAAAGGTCAAGAAAATTTCCTCACAATCCATAAAGATTGTGCATCGCATCGGACTTCTTGTAGGGTGGGGATATTTCATTGGAAATGTTTTAGGAGAAGAGTATTTCTAATCAGTGTCTCCTCCAGTGAGCTGTTGGAAACGAGTTGGTGAAATGTATTCGTATGATTGTGGAAAAGGTTTCACTCGCAGTGATAATCTACATCGTCATCAACGGGATACTTGCCAGGGAAGACCTTCAGTGAAACGAGTTTAAATTGAAGAATGGTGATGACTCACCACCTGTGCCACTCTATACATGTTGTTTAATGTGACAATCCCATATTGTCAAGTCAACTTTCACAATAGAACACTCGCACACAGACTTAGTGTTCTGTCAGAGCTGGACTCGGATCACAATCCGGTGATTTTCCCATGGGAGATGATCCGCCGGTAAATCGCATGCTCAAGAATAGACTGGGAGAGATTCCGTACTCTCCTCGAGAATGCTAATTGTGCCCCTGAGCGATCCAATCCCCACTAGAGTTGGCCATAAAAAGCACGTTAGGAGATTCCTCCTCCAGGGAACAGGCTCTGACACATAACAATGAGTTTCCATTGAGAATTTAAAATCCTATTCGTGATAGAAATAGTGCTAGAAGTCTGTTCCCTGGTGACAGAATCTGGTCGAATCGAATAAATAGGGAGGTAAGAAACGCGATTGTGAACTATAGAAACGAAAAATTTGGAGGAACTTTAGAAAACATTGAATATTCGAAACAACTTTGGAAAATTGCCAGAATATTAAAGTCAAACGTCAAGATCTACCCCCTATTCATGGATACAATGGAAAGCAGTTTAGACTAAATGTAGACCCAAATGACGATGTGGAACGATACATTTTGTTGAAAAATCGAAATTGTCATACTCTTGGAATGCTTGACCAGGATGACATTCGTCCGGCTACCATGGACGAGCTCAAAGCGTACATAAATGGATTAGATTTCAAGAAAGCACCTGATTATGATGGAATTTCTAATTATACATATATATATATACATACATAAATTTCCTGAAAACCAGGTACAGTCACTTTTAAATATTATTAATAACTCGTTACGCCTTAGGTGGAGACATGCCATGGTGGTTGAGAGACTTGGTATGAGACTTGTCGAAGACTCGATTTTGGCCCTAAATTCTGGCGCATGCGCCCACATTTTATTACTCGATATATCCAAAGCTTTTGATAGAGTCTGGCAAAGGACTCTTGCGAAAGCTTTGTGATCTCCAAATCCGCTTTTGCTTTATAAAATGGTTAAAGTAATTTTCATCTGGAAGGATATTTCAAGTAAAAGAGGGTAATTGAGGCTGGGGTTCCTCGAGGAGCAATATTGTCACCTATGCTTTATAGCCTATATACCAGCGACATCTCGAGGACAGATCACGTGAAGATGTTCCTCTACGCCGATGACACTGCTTTTCTTTCCTCGACACTTAACAACCGTGCGGGTCTTGTTTTATCGCAAGATGCAAAAGAAAGTCTTCAGCGGTGGTATCTTAAGTGGCAAGTGAAGGTGAATCCAGACAAGATTTCCCTGGGGAGGAGTATGAGACCGCCTGAGAGCAGCATTAGAGTTGCAGGCAGAGAGATCAAGTACTTGGGTATTATTTTGGATCGCCGGCTCACTTAGACTCCTCATATTGAGAATGTTAAAAGTAAAATATTGGTAAAAATTTAGAAATTCTACCCTTTAATATGCAGAAGCAAGCTGTCTTCAACACGTTCGCTGCCATCAATTTTCGGCTGGTTTTAGCCAGGATCCGATTAAATTATTCCACAATACGTTGTTATTTTGGTGTTAAAATGCCTTGAAGTTAATTTTTAGAGTTACTTTTTAAATTTCTTTTCAATTTTCGTGATTTTTTTTTGAATCTTTTAAGAGCCGGTGGCACTGATACTCAAATATGCACTGGGTGCCAACTGGCTCTTATAAGAGTCGTAAGCTAATTTATAGTCGTTTGTGTTTTTTATATATTTTTCTGGAAAATAAATAAAATAAAGCAAAAATATTAAACATTTATTGAAAGTTTGACGAAAAACAAAAAGTTTACAAAACAAAATAGGCTGGTAACTATATAGTCCAAAGGAAGAAAGTAGAATCTTGAATAAAATATTGGATACATAAACAAAAATATAAAACATTTTTATATTTAACAAAACAAAACAAAAATTACGAGACTAAATAAGTTTGCACACTGCAGTCTGAAAAACAAACTACCCACATCAACAGAAATGTAAAACATTTTTGTATTTGAAAAAACAAAAAAACTTTAAGAAACTAAATAATTTTGCAATCTGCAGTCCAAAAAAAGAAACTAAAATCCTACATAACATATTGTTGCATAAAATTCAGGAGATAAAATAAAAATATCAGTATTATCGTTATATCACAAATACATGACTATTTCCAAACGCAAAACATTATTCGTGAATAATGTCACTACATTCTAGGCAGAAGCCTGGAGCACCCGGGCATGTAGAACATTCGTAAATAGTTTGAGTACGCTTTTCCTCCTTAGCACAAGATTGGCATCTTTTTCTGGATATCTGTTTTTTACCATCACCTAAATGTCGTTTCACTAATTTGTGCTGTTGAGTGACTGCTGCAGGAATATTTCCAGTGATTGGTGGTACTGAACTTCCAATTACATTTATTCTGAATTCATACAACGTCATTTTTGATCCAAAATATTTATTGAATAAGTGATGCGCATTTAGCAGCATAATTTCTATGAAATGCATAAATCACTTTTTGGGCCAGCGAATTGTTTTCCTTTCTGCTGAATAGTAGGATAACATTTGATCTGGTCGATCAATTCCTGACATGTACTTGTTATACTGAACTATAGGCAGTGGTTTGTTTACTTTTTCTTTTCTCCTTGTTTCTATTTCGATCATATTATTTTCGAACTCCGTCGATATGTAGCTCACATCCCTCTCATCGCGCCATTTCCCGATCATAATCCCTTCGGCATATCTGGCTATCGTATTGCCCTTGGCAAGTTTTGCATTTTTGACGTCGATGGGTACGTTTTTCTGTCCAATCTCAGTGTTCCTGTGCAATTAGTGCGCTGATTCAAGAGGTTCTTTGCTAAATCAAAACTATTGTGATAGTTGTCCATGTAGAGATGATGGCCAACGTTTAGTTTGTTTTCCATCAAGTGCAAGACAACTTTTTGGGCATGCCCTCGGCCTCCTATTTCATCAATCATACCAGTATATACAGCAATCTTTTGTACGAGACCTGTTGGAGTCGTCATTATATAAAGTTTCATGCCATATTCATGTTTTTTATTTTTAATGAATTGACGGAATGACAAACGCCCTCTCCACAGCACCATCGACTCGTCCAGAGAAAGTTGTTGGCAAGGGTAATGAATTTCAGCCATTCTTTCATTAAAAAAGTTGATGACAGGTCTGATTTCATACAACCTGTCCTCTGGTGTAGGTTCTCCAGGTCTTGGATTTCTAGAAAAATGCAATGAACGCAATATTATTAGAAACCGATTGCGACCCATACTGTCTGCTATTGCTTTGCAGTGAAAAAAGGGATCTTTTTTCCAGTAATCTTGTAAACGTTTCAGTTTTACATTTCCCATATGAAGGAAAATCCCCAAAAAGACTAATAACTCATCGAGAGTAAGGTTTTTCCAGTCACATATACGCGACTTTTCTTTGGTGGTACGGGACAAAAAAATATCTTCTGCATTTGTGTTTGTTTCCTCAACAATTGCTTGGAGAAAATTATCGCTCATTATAGGACGAAAATAGTCTATAGGAGAGTTGCCATTTGGAGCTTTCTGTTTTTAAAAAAGGTATACTTTTCATATCGGTGGGATCTACTTTCCAGTCTATGAAACTGCTTTATTGTTGGGATTACCTGTCGGAACATCTATAGGATTTTCTTCATCACTATCCTGAAATAAATCGTTAGAGGCCTGGGTGGTTACGTCGACATCCACTTCTCCGTCATCACTCGAACCCCACCCATCAGAGTCCCCGTCAACAAAATCAAACCCATCCGAATCACTATTTTCCAATATTTTTAATAATTCACTGTCCGTAAGTTTTTTTTTAACATCTAATCTTTGTCTTTTAGGATTAGAAAGTCCCGGTACAGCATTTTTGTCCGCCATTTTGAAACACGTACCACTACCAACTGCAAAACAAAAAACCGAAACCACCGGCAAAAACTCGTAAAATATTACCTATTCTAAATGCCGACAAAACCAACGCACCGAATGCCTGACGCCAACTCAAATATACCGCATAACAACAGAATTTAACAGCGGGTCTTTCAAGAGCCAGCGGCATTGGGGTATCGTGGCCTTGAGCTCTTATAAGAGCCAGCGGCACCGAACGTGTTAAAGAACAAACTGATAATCTACAAAATGGTATTTGAATCCGTCATTATGTACGCTTCAGCATCCTGAGGTCATACAAGTCAGTCAAATATCTTAGTCATTGAAAGACTACAGAACAAAATTTTGCGAATGATTATGAACGCTCCTTGGTATGTGAATAACGTTCGTCTACAAGGATATCTAGGTCTTGTTTCCATCCAAAGTGAGATCAGAACGCACACTCAGAGGGTATTCGAATGGGCGAAAGCTCACGAAAACCCACTTATAAGGGCCGCAGTAGATTCTATTGACGACCCAACTCGTTTCAAACGTCCTAGACATTCTTTGGAATGATTGGTCTACTTATAGTTTCATGTTGCACTGGTATTAATCAGAGAGCTTTCATCAGATTCAAAATTCCTCAGTGAATCATTTTGAGAACATGTGAAAGTGCGGGGTTTTCACCGTTTTTCCCGGACTGTACTACAATTCAACATCATGTCACTGTTAAATGAAATCAACTGTGAATGTAATTTTTTTTAGAGTTGTGCCAACCAAAATATGTTCGAGAACAACTATAACACTCGCACACAGGATGAATTCATGTGTTCACTTGGTTGGTGGTGTACACCTTATTAAAAATACATTCAATTGTCGCATTTCTAGCTACAGAGTATCTAGTGAGAATAAGTATACTGAGTATACACCTTTTTGTATGTATGATTGTTACAAATAATGAAAGGTTTAATGAAAGTTTTTTTTTCAGGAAGGACTTGTGAAAAACAAAATATGTTTCTTGAGGTGGACATGAACAAATACAGCTCACTTGGCGGATCATCCTACATGAAACTTCCCGAATTTATTGAGAGAAGAAAAGGTGTTATCAACGTGAAAAATGAACACCAATGTTGCTTTGCGTGGGCTGTGACATCTTTATTATTTCCCATAAACAATAAAGTATCGGAGGTGTCATCATATCCACATTATGAGACTGACTTGAATGTGACAGGTTTGGATTTTTCAGTAAAATCACGCGATATAAAGATGTTTGAGTATTTGAATGATATTTCAGTCAATGTTCATGGTTTGGAATCTAAGATTGAAAATAAGAGAGTCAAATATGAGGTGATTGGGCCATTGTGATAATCTCAGAGAAAACTCAGAAGACGTGTCAATTTGTTGCTTATCACAGATGAGGTGGGAAAAAGTCATTATTGTTGTATTAAAGATCTCTCAAAATTGGTGTCAAATTTCAGCTAATGAATACAAAAAAAAATTCTCTGATGGATATTTATTGTACTTTTCGAATGAGCGATCACTGTTGCGTCACCAGATGAACGATTGTAATCATCTATGTTCAGCGGTACAGCAAACTGATTTCAGAATCAATAAATATGGAATATTGGTGGCCGGTAATACATTAATGTTTGAACATTTCGAAAGACGAATGAATGTAGATTTAGTAGTATATGCAGATTTTGAATCGATTCTGGAGCCTATACAAACCACGGAATCGAATCCCTAACTTCCGTACACGAATATGACCTTGTCTAAAAAAATTCCTTTGATGATAAATTATCAAAATTTGTTTCATATAGAGGTGCTCATACGGTGAAGGTTTCACAATGCGAATAAATGAAGATTTGAAAAATTTATATAATAATCACTTGAGGTATGTGAAACCAATGATTGAACAAACCCCAGAAGAGGCATAATGCCAACACGTATGGTATATGTTAAAAGTCTTTCAGAGAAGGGGACGTTAAAGTCAGAGACCACTGCCATCTCACGGGGAGAAAAAGATATCCAGCCGCACATTCTGCATGTGATTTGGAGTTCAAAATACCAAGTTTCATCTCCATTATATGCCATAATATATGTTCATTAAAGAATTATATGAGGAAAAGGATAGGGTTGATGTTATTTCCCTAAGGAAAAATACATTTCGTTCACGAAACATCTCTACACATATATAAGTAAAGGGAGGAAAATGAATTTTTTTTTTGAAAATAAGATTTATAGATAGCTTCAAGTTCACTTGAAGAGTTTGGCGCCAATTTAAGTGATAAGCAATGTGTAGATATGTTAAAATGTTTTCCTGATGAAGAAAAAATCAATTTAATGGGGCAGAAAGGTGTTTTCCCATATAGTTTTGTGGACAACATCAATGAATTTACCAAGAGGAAATCAGTTTATTGACAATATGAATGAGGAACATCAGAGAGAAATATTATATGAGAGCTGAACGTGTTTGGGAGCTATTCGAGTATAAGAGTCTTGGAAAATATTTGGATTTATATTTAAAATCTGATATATTACTGCTATGTGCTATATTCGAGAATTTCAGACGGATTTGTTTAGATACATATGAATTGGATCCAGCTCAATATTATACTGCACCTGAATTATCTTGGGATGCAATGTTGGAATACTCATACTGCTAACTGACATTGATATGAAACATTTTTTTTAAAAGGATTCGTGGAGGTATTAGTTAATGTAGCAAATAATAAGTTCCTCCCTGATTTCGATCCCAACGCGCATTCATCATTCATTTCTGATTTCTGAATTTCAAGGATGAGTTTCTCATCGATCCAATGATTAGTTTTTATGGTACATGTGCTAAGGCATACTATGTACAATCTCTTGCAACAGAACTGGAGAAAGCCAAAAGGGTGAAGAAATCTGTGATAAAGAATCAATTGACATCAGAGGATTACAAGAAAATTGTTGAGAATGATGGTAAAATTTTTAGGAAGATGAATTCTTTCAGAAGCATCTCACATGATATGTATACGGAATTGAAAAATTAAGAAGCACAATCATATGATGATGATACACGATTCATAATTCCTAATACAACACAAACTCTTCCTTGGGGTCATACTGACATTTTATTCTATCAGTATGATAATGAAACTCTTCGTATATGTAATAATATAAGTAGATTGCAATATTTAATCAGCTTGTTGAATGCATAAATACTTGAATAGTGTCATTCACAACATTCAAATTTGCTGGAAAATGTATATTTGGAATGTGGCTGGACTTGTGGCTCAGTGGTACTAGCGTCAGTCTTGTGTCCACTATTTCCACCCGGCTCGGGTTCGACTCTCGCAGCTGGCGAAAATTTTTTCTAGGCCTCAAGAGTGGTTTCAGATCCCACTATTGAAGGTAAGGTCCCTGTGATCTTTTCATTAACTTCTGAGGATTGGTCAAACAACTAAGAAAGCGGTTGAAAACAAAAACAAACGATGAGGCGCGAATTGAAATTCAACCAGCGAGTTGAATCAATTCGTTGCTTGAATCACAGATCGAGTTGAAATTTAATTTGTGGATCGCGGACCTGCGGACTGCGGCCGCGAATCAGAAGCATGGAATTCAGCAAAAAACACTGACCGCTTCACGGTAAAAAGTCCGATTCGCGGTAGAACGCCCACATCGCGGACATAAAAAACAATTCGGACCGCGAATTACATTAATTCGTGGCCGAAAATTAAATTCTGCGAATCGAATCGCGGATCAAGTTAAAAATTAATCGGTGGATCGCAGATTGATATTTCCTCCGATTCGCGGTTTGATCCGTGGATCAATTAAATTCGCGGCCACGAATTAATTTAATTCGCAGCTACGAATTGATTTAATTCGCGGGTCGAATTCTTTTTTGACCTTGCAACCGCTGCTTTGCCTCTTGTGCTTTAGATTCAAATCTATAAATCTTATGCGAGTTTTGTATAAGAATTTCATATAAATCTGATACTTCATATTTATTGAATACATTTTTGGTGATCTTTTTTCCATCATACAGATTTCTCCATAAAACTAACCAAATGATGTGGATTGATAACTTGTTTTTCCTTATAAGATTAGAGTGATTTATCTATGTAATTGATTCTAAAATATTCACCTGACATTCATGTTTTTTTCGAATTATATATCTTTAGATCTTTGTCAAAATGATCAGTGTAAATTTGTCCATTTAAGTGGAAGGATGAGGAATGTTATAGACAAATTTGGTCGCAAGAGGAAATGCAATCATACTTCAATCATAAATAGACCCACTGGAGTCACACAAGACGAAGAATATGATATGCAGGGTAGACGATTGAAGAACGCAGGTGTACGAATTGATGCAGCAGATTGTGTAACCCGTACATATCGCGATAATCAAATGAGAGAGACGAAAGAACTCACTCTTGCAGCTGTACAAGTATCCATTCAATCAACAGTGGACAATATATCTCGTGAAGCATTATTAGCATTCAATGAAGAAATTACCGGAGCCAGAGTCACATTCAGTCAAAAATATGACATTGTGTCAGGAAAGATTGAAGATTTGGAGAAGAGACTACCAAATCGAAGAACATCTGATCAACCATTATTGACCGTTCTCACCGCCTGGTTGCCAACCCAACATGTGATTGGAGATCCTCGGTATATGGTAAAATATATGATGTCTTCTTGTGTGTGTGTTATTTGAAAGCAATACAAAAATCAAAACGAAGCTTGCATGTCTCATTTTGAATTTGATGGAATATGCTCAAACTCTGCGTGGGAACTTTCGAAGCATTTATTGACATTGTATCAGGTCAGATCGAAATAGAGTCGGCAAATATATAATTTAGAAAATCAATCACACGTGAGTCCTCTTTCCATTTGGGTTTCAATGAGATTTGTAACTAAAGAGCCCAAAAAAATTATGCAATATAAGGCTAGCATTTTCTCCAAATATATGAAAATAAAAAGACTTAATGAAGTAGAGGGTGGTGCCCCAACCTTGCACCACTCTGTGTATACAAACACAATATGATGTACACTCCAACATATACTTTATCAAGTCAGGGAATCGACAGAGTTCAAAATTATCAGTTGTAATATCACAAGAGAATGATAATAAAGTGAAAATAATTCAAAAAACTTGTTGCCAGGCAACAAGTTTAAGAAAGGAATCTGGAAAATTATTTTCCACTTTATCGAACTCTGTGTTATATTCTGTAGATTATCTTTTGATGTTACGATCATAAACACATTTCCTCGCAAAATGATATAATGTACTAAACCGGTTTTGATTCATTTCTCACAGTTTGTTATTATGTGCTAAAGTATTTTCATCCGTTCAGAGGAGAAACTGAGCAAAAACATTCACAGTATCATAGCAAACAAATGATAGATTGCAAAAAATGCAACTGAGTTATCCAGTGACGAACAATTTGTAGTTCTTGAATATCATACAGGTTTATTTAAAAAAAATCACAAATACTGTACACCGTTGTTTAGAGTAATAAACGGGCTTCCGGAAGATGTGCCATTCGATCCCTATTCCCTAATCAAATTCTAGGGGTTGTCCACCCCACTGCTCGAAGGTTGAAGTGACTGTGCTGCAGGTAAAACAACAAAATGTCCCCATCGAAACTAAACTCGATTTTTCCACATCTACGATATTATTACCCAAAACCTCCATGTATGTATATATATATATATATATATATATATATATATATATATATATATATATATATATATATATATATATATAAGAATCCTTTTTAAATTCGGGTATGCAGTCAACAGGGGTATGGAAAAAAAGTGTACTCTTTTTTCTATTCAAGCTTTCGAGTCATTTATTGTCTCTTCATCAGGAACTAAAAGTGAGGTTAAAAATCCCTTTCACTTGCAGCAATTTATAAAATACCATGTCACAACAGACAACACTCTTGGTAAAGTCATATATAGTTAAAACTTTGATCAAAATTGATCAAGATTACTTGAACATAAGTGTATAAACATTTTAAAATTCCAAATGGGCTCTTATGGAGGACATGTTGGATTCAAGAGGCAGTGGTGACCAATCCGATTGGTTTCCATTGGTTTCTAGAAATGTCAAAAAATAATCAATATAACATTATTCGAATTCATTTCGAAAATTTATTATATCACGATGTCCCCTACAGAAATCTTTGAAACGTTGAAGATCTAGGAATTTTGTCTGATGTTCAGACAACTCTTCCTGCTTTTCAACTCGTTCCTTCTCTCCTTTCTGCCTGACGAAGGAGTTCGTTGGACGCATTAATGAGTTCATGATGTTCTACCCTCTCTCGTTCCAATTCGTCAAATGGTAGACATGCTCGTGCAAACTATTGCTCCATCTCCTCCTCCAAGTGTCGACCAGGGGTAAATAAAAAGTCCACCATTGAAGGCGATGATGCATTCGACTCACCAAGTTTTTTATCACCCTCACTTCTAGAAGGTATCACCATTGAAGATCCTGCCATAGGTCCAACATTAGATGGAACAGAAGATTTCTTCAATTCGACTGCCATAGGATGAGCCAGCGCCGGTGGATTTCATGATGGCAGGTTCGGATACTGCATAACACACCCGCCTATTTAAGGTGGGCCGTGGAGTTGGATGACCGTGTGGGTGGTATTTACGTATGCCATTTTTATACATCTGTAATACCGAACTTTTGGCAGACCCCTTGGACTTTAGAGGTGCCTCAGCCCTTACCTGCTTCTTGACATGTCGCTTCACCGCTGAAGGTCGATCGACGAAATCTTCATCTGAATCTCGTCGTGGACGCTTGGTAGCCTCCAATGGTGCAATACCATCATGAGATGACACAGGTGACAAAATTTTGGGAAATGGCTTTGGGACCCAGCGCTATATGTCAAAACCATTGGCGATAATCATGTATGTATCAAGTACCAATATTGATAATAAAGACAGCAAATATGAAACCAAAACAAATGAAGCATGACGATCGCTCGAACTCTTTCTAATCGGCAAAGTTGAGTTGATGCGCATGCGCGAAAATGAAGGCGTGACATGTATTAGTTGATGTTAGGTTGCCATAACTACGCACTGCCAATAAGACAAGGAAGACATATATAACCCGACTTCACTTTCATTGTATTGCTCTTATGGCCAGTTATCAATATTTGTAGTTTATAGATATATGGGAATAATACCCTCCTGATGAGATGGTCCTGCCGCACCATCCTCAGGAATATATTGCTTGCCTCTCCTTCAAGTCGAGCCGCAGCCAAAATACTCACGAAAGTGAGTGCAGCAGAAGCCTCTTGAGATGGGGTATAATTCTTCATGGTGATCGTCGAAAAAATCTAAAACAAAACTAAACATGCTAGATCGATACCAGTGAACAGAGTCGAAGAAATGATTCTTTCGAGACTGCACGCGTAGTTTAATGCCTTCTTTTCATTATCTGAGAGGGCGGAGTTTGTGTAAAGCGCAGGCGCTGGAAAAATGGGTGTGGAAGTCATCTTCGTGTTCCGTATGTGCGAGTTTCTTGGAGTGGGATTGAGACAACATCATATGAATTGGATCCCAAAACGGTAGGACTTGTGACTTGTTGTTGTGAATTATTACGATATGTATTTCGAACGTGAATGAGTTGAAGTGGTGGATATGATGGCAGTCATGAAGAGGAAGGAAAAGCTGAAGCTTCAGGTGTAGTAGTAGTAGATGAAGTGAAACCAGAAATCTATCTGGAAGCCGTCAACGATGAGGAAGCCGCTCTATCAAGATGTGCAGGCTGCTTCGAACGGGGACGAGGATTATTTCAAAGTCGATGAAGGAATTGGCGATGAGGTTTCCGTTCATCAGGGCAGGAGTTGTGCAGAGCAAGGGGGCTGGATACGATGCATGTCGCTAATCGAGATGATCTACTGTACTGCATCAATTATACGTTGACTGAGGTGACAACAAGGAATGGAGTGCGAAATTTGTGCTTTTTGGCCTATAGCAGCAGAATAAATAGTTATCAATGATGTTGAACATCTGACATTCATGTGGAGAGGAAATTAGATGAAATTGAACATACATTATGTGCGAGATGTCAAGATCATAATTTCAAGAGAAATTGGCACAAATATGTTGTTATTGAATAGAATAGTGTTGTTTATTTGAAATAATGGAGAGGAGTTATTATATATATATATATATATATATATATATATAAATAATATATATATATATATATAAAATATATATAAACATATGTGATGTAGAATGTAGATTCTTTTTATTATTATAAATTCAGTTTAATGTTGTTTTTTTGGGAATAAATTGCCTTCCCTAATAACATTCCTATAACCTTTCTACTTCCAAATAATTAACATTTCTGCATATGGTGAAATTGACCTTAATGCACAATGCAAAGTTTGTTGATCATCTAAATTTCACAATCACATCTGAACCGTTATTTTTCTTCTGAAAGGAAAAAATCTAGTGAAAACTAACTTAGAATATTCTTAAAGAGATAGTGAGAATGAGACTATTTGGAAGTGAATGATCGATCACATTCCTACTCCTGGCTTACCCCTTCCACTCCTCTGAATTACTTCAGATAAAATTACACGTCGATAATTTCCTCACTTCTGATATAGCATCATGTCAGACGTTACCAAAGCTTTTGCTGATTCCAGTTGTTATGTGTTGGAACGTGGTGATCAACCACCTCTACCATCAAGTTCGCCGGAGTCGTCAGCTGGTCCTATCTAAGGAGTTGAGGTTAGTTCAACACGTCATGGTATGGATTCACCGATACCATCCACTTCGGGGTCACCAGCTGATGGGCCTCTACAAGTAGCTGCCATCGCCGATTCCGGACGACATTGAGTCGGATTCGGATTCATCCTCGTCGTCAAGTGATGGGTTTTATGGAGACAATGACTGGTTTTCGGGCGATTCAGATGAGTCGAACAGTGGTCATGTGTGCAACGACTACTGTGAGTGTGTCACGTATGCGGAGAGGGACATGATGGACCAATATATTTGGCGAGACCTTATGGGAAGGACGCAGACGGCAGGTAGCACAACAACCAGTAGTGGACAATATTATTGGAAAGCATCAAATTATAGGTAGTGACACCTATAATCTGTGCGGTGAAGCTTAGACCTAATGTCGTGGAATTTTAATGGCACGATATTCGTGCACATTAATAGGTCGCCAACTATGTCAGCAAAGGCCTACCCACGACATCAATAGTCGTACTCCTAGTGCTGTTGCTGCTGTTGGCGGATGGTGAGTTCTCTTGGATTCGTAACAAATTTTTCTTTCTCTTGACAATATTATTGTTGTGGGGGATGATGATGATGATGTCATCATGATAGATGATTAGAAATGGGGTGCAGTAGATATGGGAATGTACAATATATTGGTTTGGTACACACAGGTGATGCGAGGTTTGGGGCACTATCCACAGGGTGGGCGTACTTGGGGCGCCATTCTCTACTTCATCAAGTAATAATTTTTGAATATCATTAAATAATACAACATCTATACATCAAAATGACAAGAGCTGAAGAACATCGATGTGATCACAATGATATATGACAAGTTTTAATATTTTTTCCAAATATTCAATTTTACTTGGGAAAATAGAACATAATGTTATAAAGCTAAGAATAAACAGAAATAACGTCCAGTGGAATCTCATTCAGTCTAATCATAAAATATTCCTAAATGAATAATAGGAATGAATCTATTTGAAACTTGAATGATCGACTACATTCTTACTCCTAGCTTACCCCCTCCACTCCTCTGAATTACTATAAATGAATTGAGACGTCGATCAATTCCTCTTTCCTTTACCAAAGTTGTTGCTGATTCAAGCAGTTATGTATTGAAACGTGGTGTATCACCATCCAAGGAAATGAAGTGAGTTCTTCTTCTGGGCAACATTATGAGTCAGATTCAGACTCATCCTTGTTGTCAATGGGCAGAGCTCAAGACGACTGGGATTCTGACGGTTCGGATGAAACCGTTTACGTGTGCGATGGATATTGTGATTGTGTTGCGGACGGAGAAATCGAAAGGTAAGAAAGAGACCCTCACAATGGCAACTTGTGGTGGTCATGCGCAGGCGGGCGGAGGAACACCAAATGGATTTTGATGCTATCGTTTGGAAAAACTTAACCATTTGACAAAAACTTTTCGACCTTTTCTCTTCAATGTTTACTAAACGAGGTTAGCCTCATAGAAGCATCCTTGAATGGGATTCTTATCCATGTTGGTGGATATGTGTTGTTGACTTTGAATAATTCCGTGGTGAAGTTGGCTTCATATCCCTTTCCGAATCTATTTTTATACTTGCTAATATGAACTATATCAGTCACCCGATATTTTGGCTTAATTTTTTTAATTTATTTCCTTTTTTCTTTTTAGTGATTTTCAACTTTGTAGTGGTTTTAACATCGATGGGTTTCATACCTATTGTACGATGTTTTTTATGGTTATATCTATGTGTTATGATTAGACGTATTTCCAACCATTTATGATTCCCACTAATCGAAAACTCCTTGTAAATCTAAGTTTTGATTGTTCGAATGACCCTTTCCGCCATATTTGCCTTTGTAGTACTAAAAGTCGAATGATGTTTAATTTTATTCTTCTCCATCAATGACGAAAAATGTCTGTTGTAAAATTCCTTCCCTTGATCGCTTTGTATATGTTTAGGAGAATATTTGGCATCTTTCAATACCATCTCCATAGTATTAGTTATTTCTTCATCGGTCTTTGTTTCGACTGGTTTTGTCCACAGATATTTGGAGAAACAATCAATAACTACCAAAATGTAACGATAACCTTAATTAATTTTGGCATAAGGTTGAAATTCCGCCAGATCTATTTGCCACAAATCTCATTTACCTTTGACGACAGTTGATCTCCTCTGGAAGTTACGACGAGCCGGCTTGTGTATTTCATCCACAATATGTCTTGATATTATTAGCTATTCTTCTTCTCTGATGATATTGCAATGATGGAGTGATTGTTAAATGTATTATACCTTCTTCACGTAGCTCTTCTATTATTGATATAATCTCGTTTCCATGTCCTGTGTGACCAGATGCTTTCGAAGCAATGAACAATCGTAAACGATCAGCTAACTCTTCAGGTTTATTCCAATATACATAGTTCTTTGGTTTTGTTGTAAACACTTTCTACGACTTCGATCTTTCCATCCCTTTGCTACCTTTGAAAATGTATTGGAATCATATTTTGACACTCATAGCGGCTCTCTGATATTCCTTCGATTTTTAATATTCCATTCCATTTTTCACTTGATGCTGCTTGTACAATGCTTTCGTGAAATCCAAAATTTCGATATGTGTTTTGAATTTTTGCGGCTCCTTGAGAAATATCAAGTTATATAAATCTGAAGGGCTAGGGTATTGAGGTATTTGCATTGTACCATTCCAAAACGTACTTCAAGATTTCTCATTTTCAGTGTTTGTGTTGAAGGATCTACCCTCATACCATAATTCGTATCATATGCACTATTACCATTTCTGAGATTTTTAAATTATTGTAATTTCACACCATAGCTGAACGATCCCAAATCTCGTGAACTCGTCATTGATGAAGTGGGTGTTTCGAATAGCCATTTCTTCATTATGCACAACTTTGATGGTTTCATTATCAATATCTGAAAATGATGCATCACTGCTGAAAGATTGTTTTTTTCAATAGGACAGTGGTTGGAATGGATCGAGCTATAGTTTGAGTTGTTGAAGATGTATTACAATAGCAGCAGAGGAAAGAGCATTAAGTGGTTTTGTGATAGGATCATGAAGTTTTTCAAGACCCGTCTCATGTTCCACATTGCCACTTTTGATGGAATTAAATTTTTGTCAAACAGCTTCGGTTGCTTGAACTAGTTGACGTTTCAAATCCATTTTGGCTTCTACACATTCATCTCTCAAGAGGTTCATTATTTCGATGACGAGTTTATTATAGTGACCTTGACGGAATTCGATGAATGATTAAGTCCTTTCGAATTGAGATATCAAGAATATATGAAACTATTGAATCCTTTGCGATATCGTCCATCACATACTTTTCGATATTTATCGATGACAAGGAATCCATACTGATCATCCCAACAATTCATACACATCATTCGAAATTCGTTGAATGTGACATCGGGCGAGACGTGATCAGGTAAAATATGATATCTTGTCTTGTTTGAATATGACGATTAAGTTGGTATTGTCACGCACTAGCTGTTTGGGAACTCGTGAATAGGTCTGTGCGAGGTAGAAACAATCGACATCTTCATGACATGAAGAATAATATCCTGTTTTTCACGAATCACATCATCGAAAATGAAAATTGAATTTGGTTTGGCATCAAAGGATTGCACAATGTCTGCATCAAGCACGAAGAAGCCCAATCCTTCCATTGGTACTTACACATTGCGCAAGTATTCATATTTTGGTTGATTCAACGACTTTGAATAGAGATACACGTTTGCAGAACGCAATCCCTGTGGATGCGTAAGTAGAGATATCATTGCATTCGTCTCCCCTCAATTTGATGGGCCACTCATGAGTCCCCGAACCGATGATGGAAGTATCGCATCATGACGCAATGAATTCATCCCATTCAATCCACCACCTATTTTGTCATCTAAATTGTCTACCGCAATGTCTCCTTTCTGCTTGACAATGTGCATTGGTCGACGGTTCGACACTTAGTAATGAGCATTTTATGGAATGTTTCATTCAAATGTCTAGTACCGTGCGGAACAGCCGTAAAAGGAGCGCATTAAATAAAAAGGTCAAGGATTTGTGAATTCGTTCATTAATAAGCTACCGTTTGAAATACATTTACCTGGAAGCTATCAATATTATGGACCCGGAACTTAATTGCAAAAACGATTGGTTCACGTCGTTCCAGGCATTAATAAAATGGATAGGGCCTGTAAAACAGACGACATTCAATATTCGGAAAATCTCGACGAATTTGAAGCAAGACATAAAGCGTACAAACAACTTGGATACAGTGCTTGGGATAGGGTCAAATCGAAGGACGTAATCATTTGTGAGAGAGCAGCCACTCCACTCGTCACCAACATAATGAAGGCTAAAAGGCGTTTCGGTACGGGTTGTGATATGAAGAATATCAAACGAAGGAGAAAAAATAAACTGAAGAAAAATTGGAAGAATAAAATCAGAAAACAGGCATTCAGAGCAGGAATTGTGGGAAATGTTCGGGATAAATTACACAAAGCTGGGGGTGATTAATTCGTAGAAAACGACCGAAAAATGGCTATAACAATGGCATTCAAAGCGGCACGTAAATATTCAAAAACAGAAGGTGGAAAGAAAAGAATCTGCATACTTCGCATAATACCTATTTCGAAAGTTGGTGGAATTTTACCATTGAAACCAATTTTTGTCGGATTTTCAGCATTGGGTAGTTTGACTGGTGCTGCAGCAGCTATAGGGTAGAGCTATACATTCAGCAAGCGCAAGCAGGGATGATCTGATGAGGTACAAAACCATAGCAGAAAGATGGAGATGATTGCCTTGGGGAAAAAGGGCACTGGCATATTTTTGAAATCATATCGCGAAGGTCTCATCTACTTCAAAACCAATTGATGCCTTACTTCTGAAACCTCTCACTGAAATCGATCAAATAATTATGCCAATCAATCGAAAATTCCAATCATTTTCGCACCTCGACCACGTAATCATGAAACAGCCATTATCAATTTGGATGGAATCAGCGGACGAGGAACACATTGGGTGGCATACAGAAAAATTGGAAGAGTCGCAACATATTTTGACAGTATTGGAGATTTACCCCCACCAATGGAGTGGTCCGATACTTCTGAAAAAGTACACATGCAGTCGAGAAAATTATGTATAATTACGAACGGAAATACAGTTGTGTGTGGACACTGACGCTTGAAGTTTCTCTCTTCCATTCACCTAAAAAACTAAAATGGATTTCACACCAGAAATCGATCGAGAGGCTATTAAGAGGATGGAGCATTCTCTGATCGCATATTCAAGATTACGTGGCTTGAAAAAAATGGGTGAAAATATGCCCAATTAGGTCATGATTTCTTGTGCAGCTTATGAAATTGGTTTGGGAAGAACTTCCCCGATACCTTTGAGAGGATATCGATATCTTAAAATACAAATATCGTTATGAACATAATTTGGACAATGTAAGTGTTAAAATATCAAATTCCAGCGATGTGAATACTAGACCCACATTTCGAAAAATATTTTGGTGCTATTGCAATGTAGATGATTGTAATATTGGTGCCAATGAGAATCAAGTTGACTTCGGCCATAGAATCCCCAAAAAAAATTATATCACATGTACTGTGAACAACAATAAAATGATTTGTCATCTTATGAATGCTATCAGTCATGTCACCAAAGTTCGAGCTACAAGCTGTTGGATCCAGTGTCTTGAGAGTGCAGACTTCTACCCGCCTATTGATAGGAATAGTCGTTATGGATTGGGACTTTTGGAATTCTATGGATGGAACACAATCCACAACATCACGGAAACAAACAACTTGATCTCTTTTTCTATGCCTCTACATAAAAACCACCCAATCAATATCGAAAGAAGAAATAATCCAACGTGAACTTGAATTCCATGTATGTCATGGTACACATTGGATGAATTATTCAGCCTTCGATCAAATGATAATACATTCAAACGTATGACGCAATCAAAGTATTTGGTGGACCTGCGACATAAAAACTCTATAGCACCTCTGTTGGGATTCAAGAAAGAAGAATGGAGTGGGGATCGCATGCATGAATCTACATCTCCTGTGAATTCGGTTAGATTGCAACATTATTTCAGGATCATACATAAATGACAAAGAGAGTCACATTTTTTTTTCATTCGATGTTGATGTTGAACCCTGCTATAATATAACAAAAAAACCAATCAACATTATTCATATGCCCATCATCCCGGAAGGACGTCAGTTCATCGACATCATCACTCTGGGCATATTGGATCATCGACATAATCTCATTGATTTCGGTAGTGTGGAAGAAATTGTCGCCATATTGGAATTGAATAAATTGTAATGGGTTTTTGCCACAACAAGCGACAAAACAGTGAATGCTGAGGATTATAAGAAGAGCATCCTGAATGCCAAACAAGAACTACTGATTTTGCTTATAGCTCGCTCATTCAAGAATTCATATATTGGAGAAGTTGATGCCATTTTGGAAATTACAAAGATGAATGGAAAATAAGACATATTGTGCTTGATGGCAAGCAGAAGCTCAAATTATACAGTAGAATAAATAATTAAAAAATCTAGTTGGTTTATCGTATGTGTGATCTTTATGAATTACCCTCATTACTTAGCACATATCGGACATATGGGCAATAAAAACAACTAACACTTTGAAAATATCTCGTTTCATGATCATTGGTTTCCAAAGTACCACCGCATCTCAGAACAGAATTGGATGTGACAAAATTCATAAATGCGGACATACATAATATCCGAGTGTATTTGAACTCTGAAGTCTACCCATATGAGTCTTGAAACCTCAACTTTGATAAGAAACTATTCTCGTCAGCTTACTATGCATATGAGGATTTCCAAGGTAGTTTTTATGACAAAGATATGAGTGAACCTCTTATAATATCCAAGTTTATTTGAACTCTGAAGTCTACCCATATGAGTCTTGGAACCTGGACTTTGATAAGAATCTATTCTCGTCAGCTTACTATGCATATGAGGATTCTCAAAGTAGTTATTCATCATTGATTGTTCACATCAACCGAATGCTACAGTGAATATCAAGCTGGAGTTCGAAACAAAAAAAACTAAATATCCAAACAACACCAAAGTCAATGCACTCATTATACACGGTACATTTTTGATATACAATGCATTGGATGTCTTCGTTCGTGATTCATTTTCAAAACTTATGTTCAATATTTTATTATTGTGTTATATCTGTATTTTTTTCTATTGAGTATATCTATAATTAATATACTGTGTAATCAAAAAATGAATAAACAAGATATTGTGAATATATGTTGTTATTTCATATCAAATATCTACATGATCATATTCATCATCATGTTGTTGATATTTCTCGATGATTTCATCAGGCGGGAATGGTAAAAGGGTTTGGAGAAACCCCTCCAGATCCAATTTGATAATTTTTTCACAAAACTGAGGCATTATGATGGCACCTTGACCCAATTCCTCACAGAGTGTTGCACCCTTGTTGTACTTCTCGGATAAATGTGCACATTCTTGGATTTCATCTTCATCGAAGCAAACATTCAAATCATAGCATAGAGGGCATCTTCAGTCAAAGCATTCAAATAGGAACGTAGTCTTTCGATGACTGTATTGATGTCGACGGCTTCTACCACATATTGGCTGGCATAGTGCATCCAAATATTCGAGGATTGGAAACTGAAAAAAAAAGAATTGTTAATATACTCATACTCATATATACATTCATATTCAAATAATTTTACTTACATGAAAAATGTGATGTGATTGTATATTCCATCTGGAGCATTCATGCAATTTGAATTGGTCTGAAATACTTTTTGATAACCAGGATTTAATAAAGTATTATCATCACTTAGTGTCATTAGAATAGATCTACCAAATCGATGTTACAAATCATCGTACAAATTATATTGAACGCTTCATTAATTGGAAACGATGATATTGCTCTTTGTCCAAAAACTCTCATCCAGACAATTATTGAGGAATTGATTCTCTACAAATCTACTTTCGGAAGAGACGAAGTGAATTTATGAATGAATATAGATTATTTCCACTGATAAAAATACACTCACTGAATTGAAACAATTCTCGTTCTCTATTCACTCTGATGATAATATCTAACTTATGATTTCTCAACGACTTCACTCATTTGTATAAGAGATCCCCACCCTTCCACGAGTTGGAAAACATGTTGATGCCCACATTTTTAAATTGTGAGGAAATGGCAGTATGAAGGTCATTACTAACTTGACCTTCAGCTCTCTCACAGGATGAACACCTTCCTCGCTTCGAATGCAAAGATTTATGAAGGTTCTGCCTCACAGAATATGTATGCCTACGCAACTTCAGTCAAGGTCAAACATAGCGATACTCTTAGTCGAATGAAAAATTTTCTGGAAATCATCCCAACCCAATGTCTAAACTCAAGGTCTAACTCAAGGTCAAACACACACACATTGCCCACCTGACATCATAGTGCTGGGGGCAGACCCAGAACCGTCTTCAATATCCTACTTTGGTAAATTCCGGTTTTCAACGTTTTTACATAGTTTCAATGCCCAGATTCGTTTTCAATGCAAGAAACTGGATTCACGTAATTCAGAAATTCTCGTAACGAGGGTAATTTCACATTGCATATACATAAAATGGTAAATAGAAAACCTTATGAGAACAAAACTATTCTAGAGTGTTCATAAGAAATGTTTATAGAATAAACCTAAGAAAACTCACCAGAATATTTATTGCTATACATCCTAGTATTAATGTTACATGAAGCATGATCGTTATCAGCGGCAAAAATAGAAACTTATTGATTGTATTCGTGAACCTGAAAAATATTGTTAAGGGGAAGTTCATTTTTTTAAATTTGAATTCAAAGTATTCACACACATATGATAGATTTCTTCAACAAGGAAATACACTCATGAAAAACACTCAAAAAAATCAATCGAGCCAATGTCTTGTCCACTTTATATTCTTATGGATTTCATGGTTTTTTTTTTTATTATGAACACAAGACTCAAACATGAAAATATACGCAAATAAACGAGTGATACAAGATATACTAAAATGGATGTGGAAAAGTAATTATCGACTATTTCCTAATAATTGAGATGCCGACAGAAGTTTGTTTTCATCGAGAAACTTTCGAATTTGTTTGTTGGTTATTTTCTGAAATGGCACACAATAAACTAATGCGGCGAAAGTCACTGAGGTTTTGGGACTCATTAATTTTTTGCTAAAGAAATATTGTCATAATATTTTCTGATTTAATCAGAGCTTTTTCACGTAGTTTCATCATCAGTTTCAGATTTTTCTGTCAACCATGGTAGTTATGCACACAGGTCTCATGAATGCATGTGCGCTAAATCCATATTGCACCCAATTAGAAAAGCAAATTTTCATAAACACTCATCTTTCTATGATCACAGACTGTGGTTCATTATTACTGTCAATTTTCAATTTGCCAGGAAATTATCCAGTTTCATTATAAATTAATAATATATATATATATATATATATATATATATATATATATATATATATATATATATATATATATATATATTTACTGCATAATACAAGTTATATCAATAGTAACATCAATAATAAAAATAATAATAATGATAAACTAAAAGTGTGATTTGGTGCCCTCTTGTTCTTAGAAGAGGACGAATGCTTCTCCACTTATAAGGTATTTTAGTGATACTATAATACTATATTAACAATATTTTGGAGAATTTATGAATACATAATGACTGTGCATTTTATCCTTCTTTTACATTTACAATAAGTTGGTTCCTCTTCGCCAACCGAAGTTTCTTCTCTAGTAAACAAGTCTAAACATTGTGAAGTCTCAGCTGGTCAGTTCTCTGTGGAATATGGAGTGAAATGTCCCAGATGGGGTCAAAAGAGACAGAACAATGGCCACAGGAAGTACAGTTCAACGATGATAGATTTAGATATCTTGACCAAGACTCCTGTGCCTTTTCATGGTTGCTCAATTTTTCATCAATTTCTGTCAGAATGGGTTCGGGCTTTTCTATCACTTTGTTATATCGGCATGAAGACCTTCCAATAAATATCTGAGAAATTCTTTGTCGTCCTTTTGAGTGAACCCCATGAAGCGAGGTGCGAATATTTGTATCTGGCTTTTCAAAGAAACAATATTTATCACACTATCAGACAAATTTCTCGATCACATCACTACCGCAAATGCTTTCTTCAGAGCACTCTCCATACTTCATATGCTTGCGTTGGTATTCCTCATATGCTCGTCTTTTCTTGAATACTCGAGCAACCATTCGATGAACATTATTATTAATCTATTCATGAAGCAGGTGTTGCCAATGTTCTTCAACCCATTGAGTCCAAGTGGTCTGATGGTGTTGTAGCTGTTTGATAACGATTCCGATTGAGATATGGAAGAAAGTGTTTTTTTAAAGAGGAAAACGAATAATTTTTATTAAATTTTTTGCCGATATAACTATCCTTAAAATCCATTTAAATTTTTTTGGGATTGGTATTTGACTGTATTTGATGCTACAAATGTCTTCAACTGAAGGGTGTCCTAAGTGATTATCACTTGATCGGGAACACGTTCTTTGAATGTTAGATATCAAGTTTGTATAAATGATTTTTTTAGAATGGAGATTGTTGAAAAATTCACCTAATTGACTTCCAACAGGAATGGTTCCCAGCACCGAAGTTGTATTTCCTCTTTGAATGGTCATACTGATGCGTTCAAGAAGAAAGCTGGTGGAACGTCTGTCATTGGTTACTTCAAAAATCTTTCTACCAATGTCTTCAATGAATTCCTTCGCTTGGGGGCCAAAGAGTCCGTATGTTTCGAAAGCTACAGAGTAGAATAGGTAGAGATTCCTTAGGTTTTGATATTTTTTAAACGATTTTATTTAGCTTGTCTAGTGAGGACCAAATCTAGTAAATTAAATTTTACCCCTTTCCTGTTGACCGATTGATCTGAAATTTGGTACAAACCTTCAATTATAATGACAATACAATGTGTATTCAGTATCATTGTAAATCCAAGATGGTCGCTGCCACAAAATGGCGGATTACATATTTTTTTTACAACTCTCCCAAAATGGATATCAAATGGAAGGACTTGACTAGTAGAAAACAGTACACCATTAAAAATTCCAAATCCAAGATGGCGTCCAAAAAAGAATAGAGTTAAGACAGTCAATACAACCCCCTCAATACGGATATCAAATAAAAGGGCTTGACTAGTAGAGTGAAGTACACCATGAAAAAATTCCAAATCCAAATTGGCGCCCGAAACAAAATGGTGGATCATAGAGTTTAGACAGTCAATACATTCAAACTAAAGAACTTTGTCAAATTAGAATCGTGATTCAAGCATGAATTCCCAACCCAAGTCAATATTTCGTATTGTGTCGAGGACTGTGTGGCGTCAGGGTGGCTAAAGATGATACGTCGTTAGCGGTACACCACCCAAGTTGAGGTAAAAGGTTAAAGCGCGCCGTGGACTGCATGGCATTGGGGTGGATAAAAAATTAGTAAAAAAATAAGTTGAACGGTTTTATTTCAAAGAAACATAATAATGATATAGATAATGAACTTAAAGCTTAAAAATAAAATAAGAAAACATTTTTTTAAGTTAAACGGTTTTATTGTAAGGAAGAAAGATAGATATATATATATATATCTATATATATATTATATCTATATATATATATATATATATTATATATATATAGATAGATGCAAAAAGAAACCACAAGTAAATTTCCAGCTATGGGAGGGGTATGAGGAGAGTGAGACAATGCTAAGAAATTGCATTGAAAAAGCAAAGAGAGCCAGCTGGAAGGCACTTTGTGAAGAAGTAGATGATGACATCTGGAGAGATGGACATAAAATAGTTATGAAAGGGATATATGCTTCGACCAAAAATGACCTTACCAAAGATTGAGGAAATAGCAAACCAACTATTTCCTGTTCACTGTAAACTGAGAAATTCCACTGGAGATAATAAAGCAAGTAGCAATAGATCGTCCGGAAGATATACTGACAGTATACAGTGCTTCTCAAAAGTCCCCTCCCCCCTCTTATTTATGGAACGATTATACATAAACAAGTGAAATTTGAAAACTGAATATTAAAGGTTGTAAACTTCCCTACTAGTGATCATAGATGACGAAATCGTCAAAGATGACGTCACAAGGCCATTGTGACCAATAATTTTAAATGGAACACCTCTTTCAAAAGGTATCGAAAAAACCTATTCAATGATACTAATTTTGTTTGTGTTTATGGCAGTTTTAATGGCTCATTAGTAAACATTAAAATTTTAATTCCATTCAGTATGATATTAATTACAGATTTAAGAATCAGTATCTACTGAAAGAAATTGTTCGAAGTGACCTTCATTTAGTTCCTGACAGTGAAATATCCCATTTTTAAACTCTCCTCGTGCTTTTGCAAATGTGTCTGCGGAAACAGCCTCACATTCTGCAACAATACGTTGTTTTAAAACGTCAATATTGCCAGGTTCAGTGGCGTAAACCTTCGATTCAAGGTATCCCCACAGAAAAAAATCCAAAGGTGTGAGGTCCGGTGATCGAGCTGGCCATTCCGTTGAACCTCGTCGTCCAATCCATCTACCACGATACTCCCCATCCAAATACCGTCTTACTGCACCGTAATAGTGTGGAGGAGCACCATCCTGTTGGAATGTTATTTCCAAATTGCCGAATTCATCTGGATTATCTTCCAAAATTTCAAGGATTAACGGTGAGGATTTGCGTCACTCCAATACCTCACATTCTGTGTATTTACATTTCCATTCAGATAGAAAGTACTTTCGTCACTAAAGCAAATTGTTTTGACATAGTCTGGCTGTTGATTAATTTTAGTATCCATATTTTCACAAAATTCTAGTCTTCGGTCTGGGTCGTCGTCTGAGAGTTGATGAACCATTTTTGATTTGCATGGGTGAAACTGTACTTCGACTGACTTCACAGGTAGATGCAACGTGAGTTGTTGAAGAAGTAGGATTAACTATTACTACTGCCAGTATATCAATTTTTTTCCCATCAGAAATTTGTGGTCTGGCAGATCGTTTCGCATCATTAATACTACCCGTTGTTTCAAACTTACGAAGAAGCTTCCTGAAATAAGTCCCCGAAACGGGGCGATCGGGAAACCTCTCAATAAAAATGCGTTCTGCTGCATAAATATTTTGTTCAGTTTCACCAAGAATTAGGATCGCTGCTACTTTATCACCTAAAGCACGTACCATTTCGCTTTTCGAAGCACTTAAACGTTGGGGTCACAACAGTTTAACAAATTATTAGAATATTAAAAGTACCAAAAGCTGCAAAAACAGTTAAACGTTCGATCACAATACACAAATTATTAAATGTACAAAAACGTCGAATTAGGGAGACTAACAAAAACGTAAGCCCATTTGACAACTATCCAAAGGCGGAGCTTGAATTTGGAATTTTAGTATTGACTGATTTAATTCATCACAGCTTTGCGTTTTACAAAAGCGAGTTGCCAAAACTGCCATAAACACAAATAAAATTAGTATCATTGAATAGGTTTTTTCTATACCTTTTGCCGTAGGGTTCCATTTGAAATTATTGGTCACAATGGCCTTGTGACGTCATCTTTGACGATTTCGTCATATATCATCACTAGTAGGGAAGTTTACAACCTTTAATATTCAGTTTCCAAATTTCACTTGTTTATGTATAATCGTTCCAAAAATAAGAGGGGGAGAGGGGACTTTTGAGAAGCACTGTATAACAGAGCAAATTTTCCAGCTGAATGGGAGAGGGCAAGAATAGTGCTGTTGAGAAAGGGGGACAAACCAATAGACAACACCGCATCGTACAGGCCAGTATGCCTATTGGACGAAGAGGGCAAGTTGTATGAGCAGTTGATACTAGGGAGGCTTGAGAAAGAATTAACACGCACAGGAGATTTATGCGATGGACAGTACGGTTTTAGGGAAGGCCGACAGACAGTGGATGCCATCAACCATGTGCCAAAAATAGCGAGTGATGCAGTATCCTTCTCGCTCGCCCACCGGAGAGAGTGCAATGATCACTTTGGATGTCAAGAATGCATTCAATAGCGCATCATGGCAACTGATCCTAGAAGCACTAAGAAAAAAGGTAATCTAGGAGAGCCTGGTGAGTATCATAGCGCCCGAAAGGCAAATGATACTGGAGGCTAAAGAGGTCAAGTAGCGGCGTTCCACGGGGATCAGTTTTAGGGCTTACTCTGTGGAATATCTTATGTGATGATCTGCTAAGAGTGGAATTGCGATAGTATTACACTTATAGGCTTTGCAGATGATGTGGCCATGGTATTGGTTGCAAGAGGGGAACAGTCTCTGATGAATACAACTAATATCGCAATCATGAGAGTTATAAACTGGATGGAAAGCAGAGGACTACAGCTAGCTTCCGAAAAAATGGAGGCAGTCCTCCTCACCACGAGAAGGAAAATAGCTCTATTACAGTTTGAAGTTTAGGGCACAATAGTAAAATTGAGCAAAGCAATCAAGTTCCTAGGGGTATGATTGGATACTAAACTTACCTTCGCCAAACATATAAATAAAGCCGAAGAAAAAGCCGAAAAGACCATTGCAGCTGTGACAGGTCTACTTCCGAACATTAGAGGACCCATATCATCCAAAAGGAGAACTCTTTCAAGTGTGATACATTCCCAGATTCTTAACGCAGCTCCAGTATGGCACTCAGCTACCGGAAACACAAAACTGCTGAAGAAACTACAATGTGCATCACTACTAATGTGCATCACGATATGCAGTGCATATAGAACCGCATCGGCAGAAGGAGTGGGTGTCATAGCAGGACTACTCCTCATGAAACTTCTTATTGAAGAAAGACGGCAGATATACAATGGTGAGGCAAGAAACACATCCAGAGCAACACTCATGACCAAATGGCAGGAGGCTTGGAGAAATGAAACATTTGGCGGCTAAAACCGGAAATTGAAACTTGGATAAATAGAGTTCAAAGAGAAGTTGACTACTATCTGACGCAAGCACATTCTGGACATGGCTGTTTTCGGAACTACTTGTATGAGTGGAGGAGATGAGACTCCAATAAGTGCCCATACTGCGAAGAAATAGACGATGCAGAACACACGCTATTTACTTATCCAAGGTGGCATAAAGAGAGAGAGTAGTACGTGCGAGAAGTTGCCACAGTTTTTGATGCAGATAATATGATGAGAAACATGATAACATCTGGAAGATGTTGGTTTCTGACATCAAACTTGTATATGTCTGTTATCAGTTGGCAATATTGAAGTTGCAGTGGCAACAGTGTAACCTTCTAAAATAAAGTAGTCGAGATCGAACAGTCAAGCAGGCGTGTTGTTTTATTCCTGATTCCCTTCTAATTACCTCTGCTCAACAGGTTAGGGGCCCAGAAAACGAGGTTCAAGTGTCTTATTATTAAGTTGTAATCAGAGGTCGTCGTGCTTATTACGCGGTTCAGCGGTTCAGAATATCTCAGGACTCAAAATGGCGGTGAATTTTTTGTCTAGTGTCCCGAAGTTGAAAGGCCGAGAGAACTACAGTGACTGGTCGTTCGCGGTGCAGAATATGCTGGTGTTGGATGACCTGAACACCTGTTTAGACGGCAGTGAAACGAGCGAAACCAAAGATGAAAAAGCCAAGGCGAAACTAATTCTAACAATTGATCCATCTTTGTTTGTGCATGTAAAAGAAGCGACGTCGACAAAGGACTTATGGACCAAGCTTCAGAAACTTATTGACGACAAGGGCTTTTGTCGAAAAATCGGGTTATTACGGGCGTTAATTTCAATTAGACTTGAGAACTGTGACTCTATGGAGTGTTACGTTACACAGCTTATAGAAACTGCTCAGAAGTTGGAAGGTACCGGTTTTCAGATTGATGATAGCTGGATTGGATCATTATTATTGGCTGGTTTGCCGGAAAAGTACGCGCCAATGATAATGGCGATTGAACATTCGGGGATTCAGCTAACGGTAGACAGTATCAAAACCAAGTTGCCAGATATGGAGCCGGCCGGTAATACAGGAAATGCTTTTATAAGTGCAACCCGGCACCAAGGAAAACGACATAGTGGCAACACTGCGGGTAGTTCAAATGTACTGGGATCATCTGAAAGTGGTAATGTCAAAGAAGCTTACCTCAAAAATGTGAAATGTTTCAGGTGTAAACAAATGGGACATTATAAGAACAGGTGCCCAAATACAAATAAATACACCGGGAATAAGAGCTCAAATGCTTTTAGTGCAGTGTTTTTGAGTACGCAATTCAGTAAGGACGATTGGTATGTTGATTCTGGGGCGAGCGGACATCTCACTGTTAATTCGGACTGGTTAACGAATGTTTCGGAGAACTTTGAGTTACAGGACATTATAACAGCAAATAACCAAAGAAATTCAGTTTCGTGTGTGGGCGATATAAACATTGTAACTGTTGTAAACCGAAATAGTCATGATATAACCATAACTAATGCAATGTGTGTACCAGGTTTGACAACAAATCTTCTCTCAGTTGGCAAGTTAATCAACAATGGCAATAAAGTGAATTTTGAAGAGAATTGCTGTAAAATCTATAATAAACACAATGAATTGGTAGCTACGGCAGACTTGATCAACAATATTTATAAGTTGAGAGTCAAGAAGGAGCACCAATGTATGTTGTCATCAACAACTAGTGCCAGTAGTGAAATATGGCATCGCCGACTGGGGCACATCAATTACAAAGATTTGTGCAAGATGCAGGCAGGTGCTGTTGAAGGCATGACATTTAAGACAAAAAGGGACAGTACAAACAAGTGCATTGTCTGCTGTGAAGGTAAACAATCACGGCATCCATTCAAGTACCAGGGCACAAGAGCGACTTCCTTGTTGGAACTTGTGCATGCAGACGTCTGTGGCCCTATGGAGAATAGGTCACTTGGAGGTTCCAAGTATTTTCTACTCTTCGAGGATGACTTTAGCAAAATGACATTTGTATATTTCTTGAAATACAAGTCTGAAGTTTTCGAGAAATTTAAGGAATTTGAAGCTATGGTAGAAAACCAGAAAGGCCATAAGATGAAAATTCTCAGGTCGGATAATGGCGGAGAATTTTGCAGCAAAGAAATGGAGCATTTTTTGGCGAAAAATGGTATTATACATCAGAAGACAAACCCTCATACTCCAGAACAGAACGGTGTTCTAGAAAGAATGAATGGCTCTATAATTGAAAAAGCAAAATGCTTATTATTTGAAGGTGGTTTGGAGGTGAAGTTTTGGGCTGAGGCTGTAAACACGGCTGTTTATTTGAAAAATAGGTCAGTTGCTGCAGGATTAGGTGGCGAGAAAACGCCATATGAGATCTGGAATGGCAGAAAACCTAATATTGAGAACATCAGGATTTTCAGTAGTACTGCTATGGTCCATGTTCCGAAAGCTAACAGAACTAAGTGGCAGAAAAAATCGAAAAGAACGATTTTGATCGGTTTTGGTGAAAATACCAAAGGTTACCGAGTCTATGACCCTGAAGTAGGTTCTGTTTCAACAAGCAGAGATGTTGTGATCATTGAAAAGGCAGAGGAAGTTCCCATTACGATAAACCCAGAGCCAGTGGGGGATAACGATACTACTGAAGTAATAATCTCAGAAGATACTGATACTGGTTCAGAATCAGAGTACAGTTCAGTTAGAAATGATGAAGAGGAAAACCAAACTAGTGATACTGATTTTCTTCCTGAAATAACATTAAGAGACCAGACCATGGATGAAACAATTGAAGCCATACGACGTTCTAGTCGAGTACCAAAACCTAAGAGTTTTGAGGACTTTGTTACTTACAACTGCGTGTCTGGAGACGTGGATGTTGATCCAGCTAATGTGGACGAGGCCTTATCAGGACCAGAAAAAGAACAATGGCGTCAGGCAATGAAGGAGGAATACCAATCTTTTATGGACAACGAGGCATGGCAAATTACAGAGGTTCCAGATGGTGCAAATGTTGTAGACTGTAAATGGGTGTATGGAAAGAAGAAAAACATCGACGGTAGTGTAAGGTATCGTGCAAGACTTGTGGCCAAGGGTTATACACAAAAGTTTGGGATTGATTATTGCGAAACTTTCTCGCCAGTGGTGAGGCACAGTACCTTAAGAATTTTGATTGCTTCATCAGTACAATTAGATTTAGAAATTAGTCATTATGATATTATGACAGCTTTTTTAAATGGTGTTTTGACTGAAAATTTATATATGCCACAACCAGAAGGTTTTGAAATACCTAAGTGTAGAGATAAAGTGTGTGAGCTCAAAAAGGCTATTTATGGGCTTGAACAGTCTTCACGGGTGTGGTACGAAAATGTGGATAAGGTTCTCAGGGAACTCAATTATGAAAGATCTGAATTAGAGCATTGTATCTATATTAAAAACAATGAAAATAGTTTAACTATTATAGCTCTTTATGTAGATGATTTTTTCGTTTCTTCGAACAACACAAATGAAACTGACTTGTTAAAATCAACTTTGAATAGTAAATTTAAATTGAAAGATTTGGGTGAGGCCAAAGAATTTCTGGGAATGCGAATTATCAGAGATAAAGAAAAAGGGACTATAATTTTGAATCAGAAGGATTACATAAGTAAAATATTAAAAATAATTGATATGTTTGATTGTAAGTCTATGTCTACTCCTTCAGAAACTGGTTTAGATTTCAGTTCTCAGGTAGAAATTTGTAATAAAAATATTCCATATCAGCAAGCTGTTGGAAGTCTTATGTATTTGGCAGTGCTTATTTCATGAGCCAATTCAATAATAATTATGCTGAATATCATTGGAAATGTGTAAAAAGAATCCTTAGATATTTACAGGGCACTAAGGATTTAGGTTTAGTGTTTAGAAAAACAAATAATTTTGCCATTGAAGGTTTTGTAGATGCTGATTGGGCAGGTGATAAACAAGATAGAAAGTCATACACAGGTTTTGTATTTAAATTATCTGAAAGTGCCATATCTTGGGAAAGCCGTAAGCAGAAAACTGTAGCCTTATCAAGTACGGAGGCAGAATGTATGGCAGTCTCAGAAGCAGCCAAAGAGGCTATATACCTCAAAAATTTTTGGTATGAATCAACAGGCAAGTCAGATTGTATAACATTATACAATGATAACTTGAGTGCACAAAAACTTGCTGTAAATCCGTTACATCACAATCGTTCAAAGCATATAGATATACGACATCATTTCATTAGAGAGACCATATCGAATGAAAATGTTAGATTGACTTATGTGTCAACTGATGAAATGGTTGCCGACATTTTGACAAAAAGTCTAAATACTTGTAAACATGATGAATTCATAAATGGCATAGGTTTATGTAAAAATTCCAAGCTTTGATGTAGTGGGGGTGTTGGTTTCTGACATCAAACTTGTATATGTCTCTTGTCAGTTGGCAATATTGAAGTTGCAGTGGCAACAGTGTAACCTTCTAAAATAAAGTAGTTGAGATCGAACAGTCAAGCAGGCGTGTTGTTTTATTCCTGATTCCCTTCTAATTACCTCTGCTTAACAGGTTTCTTCTTCATCATTTCTAACTGAACTGTACTCTGATTCTGAACCAGTATCAGTATCTTCTGAGATGATTACTTCAGTAGTATCGTTATCCCCCACTGGCTCTGAGTTTATCGTAATGGGAACTTCAGAAGAGGCTGGAACAGTACTTATAGAGTCATTCGTCATATAATTGAGAGTAAAGAGAGAGAAGAAAGGTAAATAAAGATACAGCCTACCACACTGAAGAAATGCGAAAGCGGATTCCGGTGCGGTGAGGTAGACGAGAGGAGGGGTTTAAGTCGGTAAGAATCCGGCACTCTGGAACAACCAGAGTCTTATGCAAGATTTTCTCTCTTTAGGAAAAAAAAAGATATATCTTTATTTTCTAGTGAACAACAGGACATTGTATTGGAATAGTCAAAATACACTTGAATCTAGGTAAATACAAAAGTTTAAAACCCAGAACAATATATTTGAAATACAAAATAGAATTTAAAAGCGAAAGAACACAAATTTAAAATTCAGAGTCTGGACCAATGTTCCCAAACTTCTTTCAAAATATACATGTCAACATCTCAAGATAAAAATTTACAAGGCAGTACAGTTTCAGGACATAAAGTCTTCAACACTATACAAACATCTTTCCAATAAATATTCTCGTATTTGCTTTTTGAATATGTTTGTATTTTTACTTTCTTTAATATAGTTTGGCAGTTTCTTGAAAACCCTGGGCGCCTTAGAGAGAGGGAAGTTGAGAGATACTCTACAATTATTAAAAGGTATATCAAGGTCATTTTTAGTTCTGGTATTGAGTTGATATCTTTCTTCATTGGTACTGAATTGGTACTTTATTCACAAATGAGAATACGGATAGTTCAAAAATGACTAACGAACGAACTGTTAGAATTCTTTAATTTTGAAACAGTTCTACAACTTGTTCGGACCAATATATTGACGAGAGAGCGCAAAACTCGCTTTTGAGCCATGTATATATCATATGAGGATACAGTGAAACCCCATAGACATATACCATTTCGTAATCTACTGTCAAATTGTGCATAATACAATGCAACAAGTTGATTCATTTCTAATACTTCGCTAGTGGTTCTGAATTGATATGATAATGAATTCAGTTTGGATATCAGTGACTGACAATTATTTCTTCAGTCCATGCATGAATCAATTTGGAAACCAAGGAATGTTACACAGTCACTATCACTGGAGGCATATGGTGTTGAAGAGCCATCTGAGCCGAATGTAATTTCTTCATAAGAATCATAATAATGATGCAGATAATGTACTGAAAGCTAATAAATAATTCATCAATATATGGCATCAGACTCAAATAAAATCGTCGGGCGCGTCGAATTTATTTAATCTATATAGTCAACCGCTCATATCATTATATGCTTTGGATGCATCTTCTCCATAGACAACTTATGCAAAATGTGTGTAAAAGTAAATCCGTCACTATCATCGTGCTACATCACAGAACGATAATTTACATATTTACTCAGGTTACGCTACGCCCCACGATTTTATTTTAGTCTGATCAATGGCCTATATTGATGAGGAGAGTGATGTGATGACTGATACCTGGTACCTACCTAAATATTCAGCTTTCAGAACATTATCTGCACCATTATTATGTTTCTTTACAATAAAACCGTTTAACTTAAAAAAAAATACTTATTTTATTTAAACTTAACTTTCTCTCCATTTTCTGCAGTTGCACCCTACCGAATAGAAATTGAGTCTGAATGTGATGTGGCCATGGTGTCTATACTATTAGTGATGCTCCAGTCTCATTGGAAATATTTATCAAAAGTTGTCAAATGGAGTTCCTGAAGTTCTCTATGATTTTTGTTGAAATACAATGTACTCCAAGTAAGTTCGTATTTTTGGAATAACATTTTGAATATATCATTCGCATGTATTAGAATGATATAAAAACTTTGGATTACATGCATGATTTAATTTTTCTATAACTTCTATCTGGTCTTCCCTTCTATTTTCTTCCGACAGTATCTTTCCTATTTCATTATTCATTAGCTGCCTGTTCCAGTCATTTTTTTCTAGACCCTTTATGGTTCTCAATGTTTTTCTTCCGTTTTATGATACATTATTTTCAGCATCTTCAGTCATCGTTTATATTGCTTGTTATCGTGGGCTTTACTCATTTGAAGATTTTCAGTTTGTTTTTTAGTTTTTTATTTAATTTTTCATCCACTGATATTTGCTAGTTGAAGTATTTAGTTCATTTATGTCTAAATTTCCATAGTTTCTGTTTATTATCATCATTTATTGCAACATTTCCACGTGTGTTTTCTGCATTTGAATCATTGCATTCTCTCCTATTTCTTTCTTTCTTTTTTAGATATGAGATTATTCGTACCTACGAAATATGAGGTTATTAAATGGGTAAACAACACTAAATCTAACTTTCTGTAATACTCTTCTACATTGTTTTATGACTTGCCCCATAACTTTCATAAGTTCTTTGAGAATGGACCAATGAATCCATAAATATATTATTACGTCTGTCTTTCATTCTTCTGGTATTTCTTATCCTTTATACTTTCCCATGATTTTCTATATTTACCTCTCCTTCTCCGTCTCCATCTTCTTCATTGTATCATTACACTCCATCGCTTTTTCGCTTATAATGATCTCGTTCTATTGTTTCTACAGTTTCTTTTTGTTACTTTCATGTTTTTCCATCCATTGCTGTTTATTTTCTTCATATAGCTCCGTTGTTTCTTCTCAATTTTTTTCTTGATGTTCAATTTAACTTTGATTTTTCTACTAAGTTGTTCTATTCTTGCCATGTTTTTTATTTTTATTGTCTTCACATTCTTGATCAAAACAGTTATTCCTTCATTCTTGCTTCATTTTCATTTTGAGTTTTTTTCTGCTTCTTTTGCTCCATAAGAGGATAAAAAGTTAACAACTAATACAATGAATGAATTGATTCCATTATACGTGATGATTGTGAAAGATGAAATAATGTTTTTATACTGCAACTAATCTCTGTATCGAATACATTGAATAAATAACGTTATATTCAAAATACGAACCTTTTCAAAGCCAAATAGTGATTTAAGAAATTCCTCAATTCCTTCTTGATCTTCTTCTGGTCGGAAAAAACATTAATGTGAAAGTTATCATCTTTCGAATGCTCCCTGTTGAACTTTCCCAGTTCATCATTGAGAATTAAAAACTGTATTTTTAAATGAACGTTCACGTAGATAATGATGAAAAAAATCGAGGACACTATGATACAATTGATCCACATCATGAAGTAGCATATGATATTGAGGAAATGGGAAGGTCCAGGTGAATTTTCGATCATAACTTGTAGAAATAGAAAACCCTTGTTACTCTCATACCAGGGATATGAAAACAGAATGCTAGCTGTTACCCCTATTAGGGAGATTCTCTTGAAATATTTGCAGAATGAAATTATCCGCGTCAGGGGAATCTTCGATTTGCCACTGTATTGTTTGCTGTATTCCAGAAGTACAGTTACTTGATCTATCAACAATTCTTTCATATTAGCTCGACTCAAGAATTGGATAAATAATGTTTGATGCTGAAACAAGAATGATTTCGATAGAATCTAAACAAAATCGTTAAACATTAATAAAAGAAAAAAGAAATAATGTGCACAAAACCAATATTATGCAGAACAATACAATTATTATTGATTTAAAAAATCTATTAGGGAACCAAAATAAAATTTTCATCGCTACATATTATATACGGTGTCTCAGGACTCTCTACCTCTAGGGAATATATAGGTGAGGTCAAAATATCACAAGTACTTAATATAACTATTTTTCATAAAATCCTTCGTTAATAAGTTACGGGTCCACGAAGTTACAAAATGAAAAATGGTTTTATTTGATAACATTTCAAGTTAATAATGAAAATCGACCGAATTTAAGTTTCCTACAAAGTCAACAACGAACTGCCCCCATGGTGTACACCCCAAAACTTCGAAATGACTGAGATTTTTTAATATTTTTTATCAAAACTATTTCCTGGACAATTTTCTGAATGAAAGTACTTGTGTGTTAAGTCGATCGGAGCAACAATTTTTGACAAAAATGCACTTTTATTCGACGACATCCAACATGAGACGTCCACCATTATTTTGAAAGATATATTTTTAATGACAATAGAAATAATGGGTGATATCTTCATTACAAATTTCAATAATACAAACACTTCTACCAAACAAAACTCACATCGTAAATATCAATTGCACTCCTCAAGAGCAAACAAAAATGAAAAATCCAGTGCAAAAACTGCTCGATATGACCTCCTTCTCTCTCAATAAATTCTCGAAGTCTGCGAAGACACCTCCTCTGTACTTGAAATAGCATTCCAGGATCGTTGCGTATAGCTTCACAATATAAGGTTATTCTGGAAAACAGGGCGGTATTTTCACAAAAAATTCAATATAAATTGAAACAAGTGTTAGACCACAAGCAAAAAACAACTACTCTCCTGGCAAATACCACGCAAAACGTTGAATTATATCCACCTGAAAATCTATACGAACTTCCATTGATAATGAAAATTGATTGCAAAATGTTTCTTTCTGATAAACTTGATTATGTTCAATTAATGCCAAGTCCGCCTAACAATCCGCATACCGGTTCCAGGCTTTTGGCCTCCATCAGCACGGAATAGTCACCGTCAGAGATCCGAATACCTCTGGCCAAAGCGAGACCCAAGACAATTGAAATCATCATCGAATTTAATCACCTGTAAGTACGCCGGAAAAAGTAACTTTCAACTGGCGGTACTTAGTGACAGAAAGTACTATTCACCTATCTCAATAGGATTCTATCTCGATGGGAGTGTCTGTATGCCCGACACGGCGTATATATCAAACAAGAGAGCCTTTGCAAGTGTAATATCAGAAAACAAGGGACTTAGGAAGTCTCTTCACAAAAAATTCAATATAAATTGAAACAAGTGGTAGACCACCAGCGAAAAACAACTACTTTCCTGGCAAATACCACGCAGAACGTTGAATGATATCCACCTGTAAGTCTATGCGGACTTCCATTGACGATGAAAATTGATTGCAAAATGTTTATTTCTGATAAACTTGATTTTGTTTAATTCATTCCAAGTCCGCCTACCGGTTTCAGGCTTTTGGCCCTCATCAGCACGGAGTAGTCACCGTCAGAGATCCGAAGATCTCTGGCCGTAGCGAAACCCAAGACAAATAAAATCATCATCAAGTTTTATCACCTGTAGGTACGCCGGAAAAAGTAACTTTTAACTGGCGGTATCTAGTGACAGAAGAAAACATTCCAGTACTATTCACCTATCTCAATAGGATTCTATCTTGATAGGAGTAGCTGTATGCCCGACAAGGCGTATATATCAAACAATAGAGCCACGTGAAATGTAATATCAGAAAACAAGGGACTTAGGGAGTCTCTTCACAAAAAATGCAATATAAATTGGAACAAGTGGTAGACCACAAGCGAAAAACAACTACTACCCTGGCAAATACCACGCAGAACGTTGGATGATATCCACCTGAAAATCTATGTTGAGGAATTTATGTCGTGACTTGTTTTGTAACGTGAACGTTTTCTTTATATACACCTAGAGTTATATAGTTATTTTCATATTTTTATATTTATATTTTAAATTATTTAATATATAGGCCTCTTCTACCAATCCATCTATTGGGAAAAATATGGTTCAAGTGGTCTAGCACAATCAAACTAAAATGGGGAGGAGCGCCATCACGTTTAAACGACATATCTTTTCGGGTTTGCAGTGGAATATGTTCCAAAAGTTCATTCAAATAATTCTGAATGAAGAACGAATGGTCCTACTAGAAGGTTCCATGAAGTTTTTTTGGCTCATATGTGGAGATTGTGAGAGTTGATTACTCCATCTCTACTGAAATCTGCTTGCTTCATCAGTGAATAAAACTCGTTTAATAAAAGTCATATCCCATGAACCAATTGGCATATTCCAGTCGTGCTGGAAAATTTTGAGGGATCATGACATATACCTTCCGCATATGATATGGTTGGAGTATTTGTTCTCCACCCAGATCTCAGATCTCATTGTAGATCATCATTTCGTAGTAACATATAAGTACCAGCGACTTCGCTTTGGGGAAAATAATATACACAAAATGTTAACTTTGCGATCTCGCAAAGTGGAGTTCCAAAGCATTCCAAATTAACGCGTTCTAGAGAAGTGCTTATAACCTCCAAAATGTTATCACCCTGCCACATACCATTGACTATTTTATGTTTACGTTCAGTTTGTGATATTTATTGAATTTTTAATAATATATTACACAGGAAATTTTAAGGATTATGATCGTGCGACGTTTTACCAGGAAGACTCATATTCAACATTTTTACAATTTCTAAAAGTGGTTATCTGCGATTGACTCAACGATAGCATTCTGCGTCACTTGAACTTAATTAAAAAAAATTATTTTTTCAATGTACCGCCTTTACTATAGTATTTCGAAATTTCATCATACTGCATTATTCTTATAGTTTCGAGCTAGACATCTCTCAGTTTCTTTCATTTTGCGGTCGAATAACGGGAGTATAAATTACTTCTCTATCTTCCGTAATTTTTGGCGTAGAATCATGAAATTTCCAGGATCGATTGATACATTGAAGATGTTCATCCTACGTGATATACACTGCACACCAGCAGCGATGTAACCACCCATTATTCCTGAAAATTATATTAGGTGGCAAAGTAGACCCAAAATTCTTTCGGATTGGGATTCAGGATCCCCCTGTTTCCTGAAAAAAAGTCACTTCTGAGAAATTTCAGTCCCGCAAAATACGAATTTTTCTCAGAAACACCCCCATAATTTTTGAGGTAGAATCGTGAAATTTTGCAGGTTCGATGAATACACTAGGAATGTATTCACTGACCAAGAGAGGTCCCTCTAAGATATATACACGCCGGGCGCTATGAGAAGTGGGACACATTCGGATTTTTCAGGACTGAAAATTTTTGAGGAATTGTATTAGTAACAATTTGGGGATCCTGAATACGAATCCGCAGAAATTTCGGGCATATTTTGCTCCCCAGGCTAATATAATGTTCAGGAAAAATGGGTGGTTCCATCGCTGCTGGCGTACAGTGTATGGAGCTCATTGCCGCCCCGGAGTTTATTACCACTCAAGGAGTTCCTCATCGTCCCCGGAGTTTGTCGTCGTCCCCGAAGTTTATTTCCTTTTCCGGAATTTTAAATATGTCCATGCATTTCTGTAGATTTCTGGGTGTTCCACTTTCGTAAGTTCAATACTTCTAGGTTTTCATATGTATCGATTCGAAATAGTTGCTAACATGGCATAAGATGGCGCAACGCATTGGCCGCAGCGGAATACCCGTTTTTCCGTCGAGACAGTTGATGAATACTGCGAATAAAATAACTTTTTTAAGATCGTTTCTTGGTCTCCTGACTAGGTTGACAATTTTACAACATGTTTAGATCAACATGGATATTTAATAGGATGTTAAAGGAATATCTAATTTCTTTTCCATATATTAATTCCATAGAAAATCTACATAACCTAGATTTATTTGATTAATTTGGCAAATATAAAAGAGTAAAAAAGTAATCAAAAAACTATTCATTAATTTACCTTTCATGGGAGGTGCGTTTGATTTCCATTTGTCTATTTATAATCAGTTGTAATATCACAAGAGAGTGAGAATAAAGTGAAAATAATCTGATAGATAGAAAACTTGTTGCAGGCAAATGGCAACAAGTTTGAGAAAGAAATCTGAAGAATTATTTTCTACTTTATGGAACTCTCGTGTGGTATTCTGTAGATAATTTTTTGATGTTACGATCATAAACACATTTCCTCGCAAAATGATATAATGTTCTAAACCGGTTTCGATTCATTTCTCACTCTTCATGCGAATTGATGACAAACGTCAAATTAAAAATGTAGGTTGTCAGACAATAAAAACAAAATACCTCAAATAATTCCCGCGGCAATTTTCTAGGTAGAATATTTCAACTTTAATAAGGTGTTGATTGGCCAAAACGTACATGAATGATTTGAATTGAAAGTTTCCATTGATTTCCAGAAATGCCAAATAATAATCTTTCAAAAAAACTTTTGCTTTGCGAAATCGCTTTGTGGCTGCCTGTGAAACCCTTAAAACGTACACTTCGCGACGTCCTGGGTAATTACTCGCCAATAATTACCGGTGCCTTTTTTTCATATCCACATTGCGAAGTCGCAGATCCCTGCAGTAACTTCTTTTGCAACTTCTATATAATAATAATAATAATAGTGTTTATTTACGTAAATGTAAATGTAGGTCCAAAGTTACAATGGTATAAAAAAAATTGTAAAAAAATATAAAAAATTTTTTATATGAAATAGAATAATATGATTAGTAATAGTTAGAAAAAAAAAAAAAGTTAAAAAATAAAAAATATTTTGACTTACAAATAACATTATAAAATTTGAAAACATCAATAATAAAGATATACACATACATATAATAAGGATATACACATATATATATATATATATATATATATATATATAACATATATATATTTCCTTCTAACTGTGATTGTTAGTTGGAACTTGGATACACAAATATGTATATTATATTCGATTATGATTCGAAGAGTTGGGAAAACAGTTTTCTCTCATTTTCATATATAAATATATTTTTATTTTCCTTTTGAAATTCATTATATTGGAACATTTTTTTATTTCTTCAGGCAACGTATTGTAAATTTTTATTGAAATATAAGAATGAGCTCTTCGTGTTTTAGATTTTGTAACATGTGGGAGAGTATGTCATTTTGTTTCCCAGCTTCATTTTTGTTTAAGTTATCTATTTTGAAATCTCTTATGTATTGCTCCATTTTTCAGACAGCTTGAGACTAATTACAAATAGTGTGAGTTCTCAGTGTCCGAGTTATAGTAGAATGATTTTCAGGTGTGTCATTCACTGACAACTGGCGCTTCTTACTCGGTTTTATTTTATGTTCTTCTTTCCCAGTTCTTCTTTGACTTCAGTATTTGGCTTCTTCTAGTTCAGTTTCGATCAATGATGTTTTTAGTGGTATTACGGTTTCTTCCTCTTCTATTTCAAACTCTTTCGGGGAGGGGGTGGGTGGTTCACTCGAAATCTGTCTTCCTGTCTTCCTTTCAGTTTATGGCCGTTCCTCAATATTTCCTGCTTCTTCAGGTAGGTTGTGAGGGACAGTGAGATAGGTCTTGTGGGGTTTCTTCGTTTTCCTAAACGGAATATCTTATTTATATCTGTTTTATCCAATGGAACCTTTAACTTTTCTATCACCAGTTCTCTAATTTTTTCCGCAAAATTTTCTGGACGATCATTGGTAGCTTCGGGTATACCATAGAATACCAGGTTGGTAATAATAGCCTTTTTCTCTATTTTACTTAAACGCTTTTTCAGTTGTTCATTTTCTTCTTCGAAATTTTGCACTTTTGCTTTAATATTTTCCATTTCTGCATATATAAGCGTTGATAGGTTGTTTGTTGCTTCTTCAATTATCTCAATTCTCTGCCCGAGATTTACATTTACCTCTTTTATAAGCATGTACACATCTTTTATGGTTACCTCTGATTTATCCATCATTCAGTCGAAAATATTCCGGAACTCCTATGGTTCATTCACATTCACTCGTACTTGCACAGAGATTTGGATTGTTTTGCTTCGTTTTCTCACTAGTTCAAATAGTTTGTTGTTTCTTTTACTGATTATAGTTTTTACACTTTTAGTTATTCGGTTATCACATTAATTGTTATAGTCCATCCAATATCAATTGCAGAAGCTGTTTCTATAGGGAGCAAATGAAAACTCACTTTGCTAACACGAGCGTATATGCGAAGAAACGGAACGAAAAATAATCTGTACTACTTGTATAGAGTTTCCGCCGGCACAAAGAGCCCGCTGGTCAACGTGGACCTGAGTGACGGCTGTCTCTTTTACAACCGATTCGTCTGGGCCAATCAAGTCGGGACATCAATGCTAGCAGGTAAGATGGGAGGTCATAAATAACGCGTTATATTTGTGTTTTAATAGCTCTGAAAGATTAAAAGCCAGTAGCGTCTGTGGTCTTAGTGTGTGCCGATCGAAATACGTTCTAGGATATAATAATAACCTACATCAAACAATGAAAGAAATTATTTTTCTTTCTTAATGTATTTGTATAAATAAAAGCTTGTCTTTAATTTTTTTTCATTTTTCATTATTTATGAAGTATTTTCAAAATCCTAAAATATCTGAATAAAATTAGTTATCTCCACCACTGCTGCTCACAGGATTTCGCCGCAAGACTTTTTTATGCTTCTGCAATTGATATTGGGAAAACTATAGTTTATGAATACATTGAACTAACTTTCGTATTATTTTTCGCACTAACGTTACTAGAAAAATTAACTTTTCACGGAGCCGATATCGACATGTCAACTCATGTTCGATCCCACTCTTCGAATGTCTATGCGATCGATTCTGGTTCACTGGGTAATGAGTAGGAGATTTAAGCCAGTTCTGGGTCTCCCCCCAACACTATGACGTCACGTGTGACCTTGAATGCTTGCAGGTGTGCAATGTGAGTGTTTGACCTTGACATTTGACCTTGAGATTTGTCATTGAGTTTTGACATTAGGTTTAGTCGACTTTGATATTCGACCTCCAGTTTTGACCTTGAATTTGACCTTGAGATTCATAACATTGAGTTTTGACTTTGAGATTTGACCTTGAGTTTTGATGTTGGGATTGTTTCGGCAACCTTAAGATTTTATCTTGTT